>NW_026846588.1:133717298-133972514 GCF_025583915.1 Anolis sagrei ordinatus | reverse complement strand
AAAAGGCATATTAAAAAAGAAGACATTTAAAGATTATACGCCGAACCATAGGAGGAATCGGAGCATGTTGAAAACCGCAGGTGCTTGGAATGCATAAGCCAAAATCAGAGCAGAACCAAACATTGTTGTAAAATTTAATCTAGGAAGAAGAAATGAAGCAACAAGAAAACATATTGAATTTGTGAGCTCAACAGTTTCTAAACTGTTGTTACTATTGTTTGTAATTTGAAACATATTCTTAGGCAAATTAACAGATGGCTACATGCACAAACTTCACCAGTTGGCTAATCTAGAAATCAAAAAGACGGTATAATTGGAAACAGAGGGTGGAGAAGTTCCACCCTTTCTTCTAAAACAAGAGCACAAAACATGAACCGCTAATATAAAAACATCCAGAACACGCAAAGAAGTGCATTAAATCAAAATACAATCTAAAAATATCCCTACAGAATTTAAAGAGTAAATTTGCATTAATAAACCCAAGCGACAAAAAAAAACACCCTCTGGACTAAAAATAGGGAAATTCTCAGGGAAGAGTAAACAATGCTTTTTAGAAAAGAAAAGAAATTGTCATTGTATGACTGATAAAATTATTCTAATTATTAGAAAAAGTGAAAGGTGACAAAAATGGACTCAGAATCCTGAATGCAACAGTTCAGAAATGTGTACATGGGGAAAAAGAGCATGATTAGAATAATCAACAGGAGCAAATAGAAGATAATAAAAAAGATAGGCCAAGAAAATTCTTCCCCAAGATTTGAGGAATTGAAGAAAATTTAAACCAAGATTAGGAATGCTATATGGCCAAAAGAGGAACATATAATATGAGCAAGACAAAATTAAAATTTGGTGGAAATAACACACTCCAAAGCTACAGAAAAGAGATGGAAGGAAGGCAGATTTCTTTAAGGAAGACTCCTTTGACTATGAACTCATAATTTTGGAACGGGAAAACAAACTGCTGTCAAAGCAGTTGAGAGAAATAAACCATTTGGAAGAAATAGCAAATCAGGTAATAGAGATGAGGTCCATCCAAACTGTTAACAAAAATGAGCTAACAAATATATAAAAAATAAAAGCATTACTTTTCATTCAATCCTCGTATGTACAGAGCTGGGCCATTTTTTTTTTTTTTTTTGGTGTTGTCAACATAGTATTACATGAAATCCTCCACACTTGTGGTGCACCTGACAAACCAAGAAAGGGGACTAGCAACAGTGCCTTCCCTTCTGCCTCGGACAATGGAAGACCTCAACCTGTTCCAGTTCTTGACCTGAGAGGATATTCTACACTACAGTCAGCCTAAGAACTAGCTTTCAAAACAAGGATCACTACTTGGCAAGAGACAAAGTGCTTCCACCAAATTCAGTTCCTCAGCTGGATTTATTTGTTTTGTATCTTTTCCTAGTATGACAGTGCAAGAATGAACTGGAAGACAGATAACTATTTTACATAATATCTCCAAGTGTGCCATCTGAGAAGCAACTGTTTGCTGGAATTCTGTGGTCGCTGCTAACAAGATACAATTCAATGACGTCACTATATTGGCAGTAAATTTCTTGCGACATACTTACCTGATGAATATGGAGATACAGGCAAACTGGAATACCATTTAGCATAGATCAGTTACCTCACAGTCTAGTAATGTGAAATCTCTGGAGCTCTTTCCGAAGGAAGTAGAGGAAGTTTGTGGGGTGGGGGGTGGGGACTATAAAAATGCTTCTTAGCACTTAGAGCTGATATCACACTGTTAAGCTTATGAGCATTTTGCTCATATCTGCCTCCTCTTTCAGGTATCACAAGACTCTTTGTTTTTGTTATTTGCTTGTTTTGATTTCTTTATTTCTTTGGAAATGTTTATGCAAAACTGTTTAAGACCACGGTGAGCAAAATACAGCTCTTTGCTTGCCTTGCTTATAAATGAATTATCCCGAAGCTGAGTAAACCTAAGCTGTCTTTTTCCTTAACAAGCAATTCCCAGCATTATGCATTGGGCATTCTTCACATTCTCAGCACTCACAAGCTGAGGAATGGGAATTCTCTTGCTGTACACTAACGTGGCAACAGGTGCTAATTCAGATAACAAGAATTTTGTCAGATCAAATCTGGTCTTTTTACTCACAAATAAATTAAATTGCAATAAAAATGCCATTACTGACAAGTTTACATGATTGAAAAGGGTTTTGTTGCTACACATGGCACTAGGGCACAGATAATACTTACAACTTACAATAATAATTATTCTTAATTTCTTTTCCTGTAGATGTCTCATAACAAAAAAGTGTACTTCTATTTATCAAGACCAAGATGAGTAGCAGAACTGATCAAACCAATATAAACACAAGTTAAGACTGTGTCTGTCTGGAGAACTGAGCTTGTGGTTTATTATGGGACACCAAGGGGTTTTAGCACTGTGATCATGGAATCACACTCAACCCAATGTGTAAAGAAGTATGTGATGTGATTATATGAGACCCTTGGAACAGCTAGAAATATGAAATAGGACGGAAATTTGGGATCATGAAAATTATAAGCTAGACTACTGCTACTTAAACGATCTGATTTGCCACACCAGCAGGTCTTTCCCCCAACTCACACAACAAAGTGTAAAGGATCAGCACCATTCAAAAACACCTAAGGATGGTATGTCTCCTCTGAATGGATAACTGGATGAGGGCTGGATGTGGAAAAACAAATTTAAACTGAATCCAGATAAGACAGAGGTGCTTGCCATCAAGGATCCTAACATGGGGATGGAGGGATGTCAACCAGTTCTGTGTGGGGTTACACTCCCCATGAAAGATTGTGTTCTCAGCTTTTGAGTGCTCCTAGATCCATCTCTCCAAATGTCAGCCCAGGTAAAAGTGATGATCAGGAGTTCTTATGACCAGCTTTGGCTTATACTCCAGATGTGCCTATTCTGAGAACTGGAGGACCTAAAGTGTGCACAATGTTAATCTCAACCTTTGCAATGCACTTATTTATTATTTACTTATTTACTATATTTCTATTCCATCTTTCTTAGCCCAAAGGCGGGAGCCCCCAGTGGCGCAATGGGTTAAACCCCTGTGCCGGCAGGACTGAAGACCGAAAGGTTGCAGGTTCGAATCCGGGGAGAGGTGGATGAGCTCCCTCTATCAGCTCCAGCTCCTCATGCGGGGACATGAGAGAAGCCTCCCACAAGGATGATAAAAACATCAAATCATCCGGGCGTCTCCTGGGCAACGTCCTTGCAGACGGCCAATTCTCTCACACCAGAAGCGACTTGCAGTTTCTCAAGTAGCTCCTGACACGATTAAAAAAAAAAGCCCAAAGGCGACTCAAGGCGGTTTACAGTTGGCAACAATTTAATGTCCCGATACCATAAAATATAATTTAAAACATTAGAATATAATATAAACCATAACAAGATCAATAAAAAACATATATCATCAGCTTTACATTGGGTTACCTCTGCACCAAGTTCAGAAATCCAATTAGTTCAAAATATGGCAGCCAGATTGGTTACAGGAACATCTATGAGTGAACATATTACACCCATATTAAAGTCACTCCAATTGTTGCCAATTAATTTCCGGGCAAAGTACCAAGTGTTAGTTATAACTTTTAAAGCCCTACATGGTTTGGGTCCAGGTCACTTACAGAATCACCTTCTCCTGCACAAATTACCCTTTGGGACACTTAGGTCCTTTAATGAATGCTTACTCCACCCAGCCAGAACCCAACTGACAGCTTTCACTCGACATTCTTATCAGCCGCCCCAAGACTGTGGAATGACCTGCTGGAAGAGCTTCAACAGCTAAACAAGCTGTCAGAATCTAAAATAGAATTAAAGACTTATCTCTTCCTGCAAACCTACCCAGTCAACTCTGAATCACGAGTTTTGAATTTGTATTCTATTGCCACTGTTGTTGTTATATTTGTGCCCACTGGCTGCAACTTTTTCTTTCTTTCTTGGAAACTGGCAGCAAATGGCTTGCATGAAGTCAAGCACCACTGAATCAACCAACACTTTGAGTAGAATTGAGCTGGAGCTTTTCTTTTAATTTTACCACATCCTTAAGAATTGAAGTCGAGGTAGTATCCTGCTATCTGCAATCAGCATTCCTCCTGGATACATACATCACCGACACAGAAAAGAAAGGACTGTTCACTATACGGTGGAGAAGTGCAAGCTGTTTGATTCTGCCAACAGGTACAGAAATATTTTAAAGGCAAACAGTTGTATAAAGGTCAGATGAAGTAAAGTAAACTGAACAGTATGGTAAGTATATATTTTAGCATTGCGCACATTTACTGTGGTAAAAGGAGCTATTTATGGCCCTAATCCAGGTCAGACCAATAGTGCTTATGGAAAAGGGGTTTTTTTTGGGGTGGGTTTTTTTTTTGTATTTTTTCTTTATATCCTCCCTCTTTGCCCAATTTTACCCACAAAACTCCCACACAAGCTGCTATTTGACCACCCAAGACCCTGTTTGCATGAAAGGGGGTGCCTCCACCATGTACACAGCCATTCTCTGCATACATTTAAGGAAAAACCTCCAGGTAGTTCATTAGGGGATTTCCATCAGTTTTTGTCATGTCAAAAGAATGATTTCAGTGAAGGCTTTCATTGTAGAATTTAGTATGACTTCTTCATGGAATGATATTTGGAGAGGCAGAAATTTGTGTCTACAATTCATAGCATTCTCATGGAGCCCTTCCAATTGCTCTTGTTTCTTTATATACAGAGACATGCACACCTTTCGGAAGTAATGGAAGAAAGACTTAAAACCCTCTGGATGCTCCATGATCCATGTAAAATTCAAGGCTTGCAATGGTTGTTTCTCCAGAGGAAAAAAAGTGGGGTGTGAGACGAAAGAATACGAAAAGAAATCAAGGGACCATGGCTAAACATGCTCTTTGGAAACGCTTGTTTTCAGTGACATGTAGCTTGACCTTTAGATGTTACTGTTTCTTTATTGATCTACTGGTGTTGGATGTTTGAATTATAATTATTGTATTGTTGTTCATAACAATGGAAACCTTTGTTCCTCACTTATGCAGAGAACAATATATTATAGCAACAGGAACGACGTTCGTCTTCTGAGTTAGGAGACATTTAGGAGAATGCAAGACTGAGGAGACACTGAGTTCATTACCCTTAATTGAAACAAAAATGAAATAAGTGGTCACAGAGTTCTACCACAAGTTAGGATTTTATAAAACTTGTGTAGCTCACCTCTTCTGAAATCAGAAGCCTGTTTACTCAGCAATTTCCCTTGCTGCTGAGCTAGGTGAAGAACAATGCCAAGAAGATCAAAGTGGAGGCTGCTCTTAAACATGCCCATGTACACAATCAGCAAATCTGTTTATTTTGGATTCCTATGTAGCAAGCACATTGCTCTGTGTCAGCTCTCCCACCTTAGTTCATTTTCACTTAGTGCATATGAGGTTGGGTGAGAATTGTTCGTAGTGTATACACTTGCAGTCTCTGCATATTTTAGAACCACTGATGGCAAAAAATAAATTCATTTAATTCGTACCTTGTATACATTATTGAAAAGTGTGATACAAATCTAAGCAAAGTTGGAGAATTTCAGGAAATAAGGGCCCTTCCACACAGCCCTATATCCCAGAATATCAAGGCAGAAAATCCCACATTATCTGAGTGTGGATTCAGATAACCCAGTTCAAAGCAGATATTGTGGGATTTTCTGCCTTGATATTCTGATATAGGGCTGTGTGGAAGGGACCTAAGTCTTCTTTTTTGAAGACAAGGTTCAGTGCTTCATTTCCAGCACTAAATTCAGTGGACAAAATTTCCTTAAAATGTTTCTCAATTCTGTAGTATTGACAAAAACAACTTTTAGAAAGGGAATTTCTTGGCCATCTGAGTTATATTAAATAGTCCAATTTACATGGGATTGAAAAAATGACTACTCAAAGTTAGAAACTGGCAAAAACACAACCTCACATGTACATTTAAGCCAATTATGACTTAAATGAATGTCCTTTGCACAGTCTTGATGAGAAGAAAAATATTCTACCACTTATCTAGAGATTACATTTTAATATTAAATCTCATTAACCACATGCTCAACAATTTGGTTTTTTTGGGGAAAAATCAGAGTAATCAAATACACATAGCGATAAAATTATTTCAGTCTCTTTTCATTAAGTTTTCGTTTTGATTCATCCAGAGGAGTTTTTGTTATTCTTCGTCTAATAACTTTAGAGTCTGTATTTCATAATATAAATGAGTCATAAACTACTACCAATGCCTTTTTCCAAAATACTACATGGTGTTACCGGCACAAGCTATCTGGTTCAGTCTTCTGCTGCACCCAGTTTTTAATTTACTCTTTCAATCTGGAACTCAAACAGAACATTCTGGGGTTCCTGATGATGTCTGAACACGCTCAGTTCTTGGTTGACTGGCTTTTTGCTCTAAACGGTTCTGGCCCTGACTATCTGTCTGAACGTATCTCCTGTTACGAACCATCACAAAGTTTAAGATCATCAGGAGAGGCCCTGCTCTTGATCCCGCCACCATCGCAAACGCGATTGGTGGGGATGAGAGATAGGGCCTTCTCGGCAGTGGCCCCCACGTCTGTGGAACTCTCTCCCCAGGGACATCAGACTGGCCACCTCCCTCCTGTCTTTTAGAAGAAAACTGAAGACTTGTCTTTGGAACCAGGTGTTCAACTAGTGAATAGTGGCAAGTGGAAAGAAGACTTAGGAAACCCGCAACACTGAATTAACCCAGACTTGGATTTGGTTTTTAACTGACATGTTTAATCTATTGTTTTAATGAATCCCTGTCAGACCATGGAAACCCATGAGCAAATGGCCTTGGACAAATCTCACACACAGCTTCAGATGAAGGCAAAAACAACTCCTTCCCGTAATCTTGCTAAGAAAACTCTGCTATATGTCTTAGTGGCATTATACATTGGAAATGACTCAGAAGCATGCAACAATAGGTGCAATGACTATGTTAGCCATTTGTGCATATTTAAATGAGAGAAAGGACAAGTTAATGTAATGCTGCATTCTTATGTAAACATGAGACGGAACTGTATTCACTGTAAATGAACAGACATAGACTATTCTGCCTTGCCTTTTCAAAATATATACAAAAATATTAAACTAGCACCTGGATAGCCCGACAGATTAGGCTGGTAGAATGAGAATTTGGAAACAGTTCCTATACCTCTAATGGTTGTGCAGAAGGGGGAATTGCCACCGGTGTTGCTTGCTATGGCTGCATGACACCTGTAAACATTTCCTCTTCTACACAATGAATAAAGGTACAAGTGCCCTCTTCTGTTTTCACTCTCACTCTGTGAATAAGATGGGAGGTGAGCGCACACACAGAAATACACAGAGAGAAGTGGGCAAGCATTGGTGGTGAGTCATAGAATAATAGAGAATCATAGAAGAAAAGGCAATGGCCCTCTTTCCTTCTATACAGTCCGCTCACTAGTGTGAGTTGTGATCTGTAACACCATTGTTGAAAAACACTAAAGGGAAATTCCACGGCCTCTCTGAAACTAGGAGGATCCAAATAAAACGAATATTTATATGTAGATAGAGGAAGGAGGGCGAAAGAGGTTGTGAGAGATGGGGAGATGGAGAAAGGCGAGAGAGGAGAAACATCCTCCTCCACAGCACATTACAAGAGCAAGAGCAACAGCTTAAAGAGGTTGTGAGAGATGGGGAGATGGAGAAAGGCGAGAGAGGAGAAACATCCTCCTCCACAGCACATTACAAGAGCAAGAGCAACAGCTTCTAGGCACATTCTTTTCAACAGATCTTGCACCAAGGGAAACCAACCTCCTTGGCCAGAACATCTTTATGGGAATTCCACACCAGCGTAAACATTAGACAAGTAGCACTTCTCTCAGAATTTGCAGTATTGCATCCAATCTGCCCATAAATCCATTCAAATCTCTTTCCTACTTTTTATTTGGTAGGTGGACAGCTAGTGAACCATTACAAAATAGGAAAGTTCAAGACTAATACCCTCTGGGAAATAGTCGTGTAGTTATGAGATCCGATGTTTCACACACTGATGTACATTTATACTATGCTAAAGGGATACTGGATCTAGACCCTAGTAGTCGAAATTAAACTTTGAAGTATTTCAGGTTCTAGGTGTAGTGGGTTAAAGCGCTGAGCTGCTGAACTTGTTGACCGAAAGGTCACAGATTCGAATCTGGGGAGCGACATGAGTTCCTGCTGTTAGCCCCAGCTTCTGCCAACCTAGCAGTGCGAAAATATGTCAATGTGAGCAGATCAATAGGTACTGCTCCGGTGGGAAAGTAACTGCGCTCCATGTAGTCATGCCAGCCACATGACCTTGGAAGTGTCTACGGACAATGCTGGCGCTTTGGCTTAGAAATGGAGATGAGCACCAACCCCCCAGGAATTAATGTCACAACTGTACTTAATGTCAGGGGAAAACCTTTACCTTACATTTCTTGCTCCAAGAGACACTCACATGGCTTTTATCTGCAGGGTTTATATACACAAAACCTCTTCAAGCAATACATGCATTCTTTTCTGTGTTTGCTTCATTCCAATAAAAGGGTTTAGTGTGTATTTTTAGTGGTTTCTTTATAATCTGAAAGGATTTTTCCCCTAGAGCTACAAATCACGTCTGTCAGTTGTTATACATCTTTATAGTGCTCATACTTTGAAAGGAAGGAGGAAACCTGGAAAGAGCTAAAGGTTTTCAAGAAGTAGCCCCAGGGCTCAAACAGATGTCATGAGCCACTTCCTACAAATTAGAAAAGGAAAGTAGCCCCTCAGGTTAATTACTAGAAGGCCACACACAGGGTAAGCAAGAAGATAAGTCTGACACAGAGACCCAGAACTTGATCTTGAATTTCAAGGGATAAAGCATGAAATCTATCATTACGCTGATTTTATTTTGCTTTTCAGTGAACAAACAGCTGACTGTTCCTTTCAGACTATGCCCCTTATATCTACACTGTAAGAACATTTTGATCCTGTTAGTAAACATTTACTGTATGTTATTCCCTGCACTTTTTTCCTTGGTTTTTAGCCATCTTGGGCCCATAAGCTTTTACCTACAGCCCCCCAATTCTCATAAAGTAGCTGTGAGTGAAGATAAATGATGGGTCATATCTGAGTGCCAAGATCAGTCATTTTCCATAATCCCAGTGAAATCACAAGAATTCATTTATAAGTTTTTTTAAAAAAAATAAAACTGCAATTTACTTGTGGATCAAATGCAAAAGTCCAAAACTTCCTGAATGAGCATAATAATGTTTTTAAACACATTCCTTCATCTTAGGACACCCATTTATCCGAGATATCAATCAGGAATGAAAAGAATTCAGAAAAAAACCTTAGTGCTACTTTCAAAAAGATTTGCAAAGGACAGAGCAAAATTGCAAGTAAAACCTGACATCACCCAAGGCCGGTTCTACACAGAGACTAAAATCAAGTTAGGAAGTGGATTAAATCTAACCGATTCTGCTATGGAGGATTTACAGCAGACTTCCCCAAACTAAGACCATTCCCTAAGTCAGAAACTACTTGAAGGCACACTACTACTACAACAATTCTAATTAACTTGACTATCACACCAGCCAAAAACAGGCCCACACTTCCCATTGAAATACTGGTAAATTTACGTTGGTTAAAACTGTCCTTCATATTAAATAGTGTATTGGTCTTTCATGGTTTTTGCACTATAAATAAAAGATGTGCAATGTGCATAGGAATTTGTTCATTTTTTAAAAAAACTGTAGTAGACCACCTCACCCCACCCCCACCAAGAGTCTGAGGAACCATGAGCCTCTGCTTTATAAGTTTGAGGACCCCTGACCTACAAAACCACCTCAGGAATCAGATCAAGGCTGGGATGGTGACCATCAATTGCTGATCAAAACCAGGTCCATGATTTGTTTCCCTCTTATTCGGTCCACTGAGATGCGCGTCACCATATCCATTTGGGGAGTAGTGCTGGACCATGGCAGACATATGAAATGAGAACAAAGGGGCAGAAAATGAGAGTCCCCATGGGAATGATATGGTTTTCCCTCTTGCTGGAGTACTTGTTTACCTTCCAACCAGCTGTATCGATAGTAAAGGTAAAGGTTTCCCCTTGACATTAAGTCTAGTTGTGTCCGACTCTGGGGGGATGGTGCTCATCTCCATTTCTAAGCCAAAGAGCCAACGTTGTCCGTAGTCACCTCTGAGGTCATGTAGCCGGCTTGACTGCATGGAATGCCATTACCTTCCCGCAGAAGTGGTACCAATTGATCTACTCACATTTGCCTGTTGTAGAACTGCTAGGTTGGCAGAAGCTGGGGCTAACATTGAGAGCTCACCCCACTCCCGGGATTCAAACCTGTGAATTTGCAGTCAGCAAGTTCAGCAGCTCAGCGGTGTAACCCGCTGCGCCCCTGGTGGCTCCATCAGTAATTATGCCTCACATTATTTTTCAGTATTCGAACCCTGATTGGATACATTCAGATCAGCTGAAATGAGTTTTCTGGCTTATTCTGGACTTTTTAGTGGTTTTTTTAAAATGTGCTGTTTCTGGCTTAATGCACACTGCATAGGGGCTGTTTATTTTGTGGATACCCCTCCCTTGAGCCTGCTTCAACCTGTTTTAAAATGTCTGTGTAGATCCACCACAAACGACTTAAAAACACAATTCAGTTTTTCCCCCTGAACTTTAGTTTGCACTTGCTGTTTTCTTTCTTAGTCCCAGTTTCCAGGACTCCACTGTTTTTCTAGGTATATAGAGAGCAAGAAAGCAATTGACCTGCACCTTTAATTCTGTAGGGCCAGCCTTACGGGTGAGCAAAATGACTCCAAGGTGTCAAGCTAAAGAGTCAAGGGGGTGCCACATTAACACAGTGGTTGTGTGCATAGGTATTTTAATAGGATGCTAAGACTGCAAGCAGAGCAGTAAATAGAAAATAACTTATTCTGGGCCTTTTGCGGCTAGGAAAGAGGCTTGGGGGAGTTGTTCTGTAATTCTACATAAGACACACCACCAGGTCTACATTTAGACTATACACTTACAACATATGATTCAACTTTAAAGGCCATGGCTGCATCCTATGGAATCCTGGGCCTTGTAGTTCAATCAGAGACATGAGAGGAGCTTCCTGGCTAAAAAAAAATACTAAAGGGCTCTCCCTGAACTCCAGACGACAGTATTTCAAATGACATTGCTTTAATTTTAATGTGAAAGAGTCCCTAGTAATGCTGCAAAGTTTCAAGGTTGCTAAGCCCCCTACTTCAGTGCCTGTGTGTACCATGGATCATGGCCCTGAGCCATTGCTCACCAATGTTCTTGATTTAGTAAAGGAAAAAAATGGTTCCTTAGCTGGAAAATGACATACAGTTGTGACATAGTAGCGCCTTTCCCTAGCCAAGCTAAAGTAAATATTTACATAGTTGTATATGAAATATAGTGTTACTAATGAAAGGCTTAGTGATTAGCTGTCCTAAAGAAATAGGTTAAATGAATAATTTTTGCTCCTTTGGGCAAACTTAATTGGCAGTACAATGTTTCTTTTAGATACTGGGAGGATCACTAATGAGAATAAAGACTGTAAAGATCTTTGTGTCTGTCTACAACAGATAAGATTGTTCATGTACACCTATGACCTATCTGTTCTAGAGTTTCCTATAAAAAAAACCAACATGGAAAGATCTCAAGTAATAATAGAGTGAATATCATGTAAGATTTTGAAGTACGTTTTTTCTGGAGGAAAATTTCTCATGCCTGTTAACACAGAACAGGATGAAAGAATAGTGTGAGGGCAGGATTTAAAAGGGAGGAATCCTTCCTGAGTGAGTAGTAGAGAAGCACAGCATCCCGTAATCTGTGGGACCGAGCTCCAGGAAACCCAAAGAAGGTATGTAAAAGAAAGTGTTAGGAGGAACTATTCAGGAGAAACACAACCCAGAGAAATCAGACATAGTCTTGTTAGTCTGGATCAGTATGCAAGAGAGTTTTGTAACATCTTGGTGACTGAGAAAAAGATGTTGATAGCTTTAGCAAACTAAAGTCTACTTTGTATCTGATGAAGTAGACTTTCTGCATTTGATGAAGAAGACTTTTGATTACAAAAGCTTATGCTACCAACTTCTTTGACAGACTGAACCCAAACAGTGTTCAACAATTGTCTTCAACCTGGAGAGAAGTAGCTAATGGAGTGCCACAACATCTTCATAAATGTTTTGGATAATAGAATACAAGACATGATTGCCAAATTTGTAGATGACTTCCCTGTATGGAGGTGTAAAGAACAGAATAGAGCACTTCAAAGGATCTAGGGGACTCAATGGACCATAAACAGCTGTCAATAGAATGACGTGGAAGGAGGGGATGGGGCTCAATGCAGTTTTACACTGCAGCAAAAAAAACATAGTGTCTGGATATGTAAAGTAATTGTTCCACGTTCTACTGCTTTGATCAGATCTCATCTGGAATACTGTGTCCAGTTCTGAGTAACACAGTTCAGTTATGATACTAACAACCTAGAACATTTCTAGAGAGATGAAGTCAAGATGGTAGAAGTTCTGGAAACTAAACCCCATGACAAACAACCTATGGAGCTGGATATGTTTAGCTCTGAGAAGAGAGGATTGAGAGGTGATAAGGACATAAATACTTTAAAGGCAACAGATTCCATCTGATTTTTTTAAACAAAACATGTTTTGTACTTTGGTGGGAGACTGCCAAGAATACCTGGTTCTGTAGGCTGTATTTCAGAGAAAGAAGGTAACTTAAGTCCTTCATACATAAGTTAGACATCTTAAACTATATGAAGGGATGCCATGCAGAAGATGGAGCACACTTATTTTCTTTTTGCCCCAAAGAAAGAAATCAGTGGATTCAAATTGGAAGAAGACAATTCTGCCTCTACATTTGATAGAACATCTTGATAGTAAGACCTCTTTGACATCAAATTGACTCAATCAGATTCTTCTTCTCTGAAGGTCTTTAAACAAAGGTTGAATGATCATCTCTTAGGAGGCTGTGACAGAGTAGAGGGCCAGATGGGCTTTATAATCTCTTCTAACTCAGAAGTCAGATTTCATCTTTGCAGAATTGTTGTTGTTTTATTAAAATCCTAAGACTCAGAAACCCTTGTCCTCTGTTTTTTACTCTAACATGGAAAACAGTCAAAGAATTGTTTGTTTTTGCTTTGTTGCTTTTACAGTTGGCAGAACACACTGGAAGAATGTGTATTTGATATGATTTGCGAAGGTTTAAATACTGTAATTTTATCAGTTTATTATTTTTCTGTTGACTTGTAAGTCATCAGAATTTTTTTAGCTTCAACACATTAGGAATATGTTGTTTTTATAGATACTATTTTGCTTTTAACTTTTGAATAGTTTTATCTTGAATGGTTTCAAGATAAAAGTGTGGCTTTCTATGTAATTTAAGTCCTTTCTATGTAGGACTTGGAAACCTTAGCTGATGCAGAATGCTGCTGAATATCTTCAGAGAGATCATATTCAGTCTGATTTGGCTAACAAAAATGGCTTACCAATTTGTTTGGGCTCAATCCAAAGGGCTCTTTTTAACCATTATATCTCCTAATGCCTAGAAGTTTCATATCTCAAGGACTGTCTCACCACTTCCTTGTTTAGGCTCAGTCAGTAGGCTTTTTGTCTGGAATTTATGAACATCAACAGCTGTGTAAGATTTTTACAGTAGTTATTTCAAAATTGTAGAAACTTCTTTTGGTAGAGATTAGGGCAGCTGCAAGACTTTTTTTAGCTGAAATATTTCTGCAACTATCCATCTTAACTACTGTTTCTTTCTGCTACTTTCCAGTTTTGTTTTAAATTTGTAATAGTGATTTGTAAATAACACTGAATACAGTAGAGTCTTGTTTATTCAATGTAAACGAGCCAGCAGAATGTTGGATAAACAAAAATGTTGGATAATAAGGAGGGATTAAGGAAAAGCCTATTAAATGTCAAATTATGTTATAATTTTACGAATTAAGCACCAAAACATCATGTTTTACAACAAATCAACAGAAAAAGCAGTTCAATACACAGTAACATTATACAGTAATTACTGTATTTATGAATTTAGCACCAAAACATCACAATGTATTGTAAACATTGACTGCATAGATAAACAGTTGTGGATCCAGGCAGGAGGCAGAATGCGTTGGATAATACAGAACGTTGGATGAGAGTAGGTTGGATAAACGAGACTCTACTGTAATTGAAGAGCTGGTCAAAACACTGCATACAAATAAATCCATCTACAAAGAAATTATACAATATTGATAGCGCCTCTTTGGCTACAAGATTACTTTGCCACTAGACCTAGCAGGCAAGTTTTAGATTGTATTTAAGACTGAAAAATGTGCTATTAAGTTGCCTCTTACTTAATGTGTTACTACATAGTATACTAAAGTATAAATACCTGAGAATCGTGGGTTTTCATTCCACTGGTTTCCATTCAAAAGCTACCTTGCTGAGCAGCAACATGGGGGCAGCCATATAGCAAATGGTTCCCAGGCAGCTGAAGGTAATATGAACACCAGGCGTTTTTGATAATCAGCAAATCCACAATAAACGTTGAAGGCATCACAAAAGATAGCACCCTTTCTCTTTGTCATTTATGGGATGTTTAAATGATACTTTTTCTCAAGTTGCATCTTATTTTGATCTTCTGGCTGTGCACTGCTTTTCAAAAAAAAGAGCCCAAAGCCAGAATTACAAATGGAAAAGTTAGAAAGGATTCTCCCTACAGATCCTGTAAGTTATCAGTTCTTTGCTTGCCTGGTGGTAATCAATCCTGGCCCCTGATCAATTTCACAGGATGGACCCAACAGCAGGACAAAAAGACCTTTCTTCCTTTTGCTTATCATTAGAAAACCTAATTCATGGGGAAGGGTAGTGTGGAGTGGACGTGGGTCCTATCAAGTGACATTAATGTTCAGCCAAGATATGAACCCTGTGTTTGAACAAGACAGTCAGTCTTTGAAGAACATAATCTGAGCTGCCACAATGGCTAATGCAAAATTAGCTGCTCCAGTTACCTTATGGGATGAGGTCTAGCAAAGCGTACCTGGGCTCTTTATCAAGATGCTGGATTTTTATTGATTCAAATGGTAATTGCTGAGAATACAAAATGCATTGTCTTCAAAGGGCAGGAAAAAAGGAAAGAAGGGTTAGGTTTCTTCAGTTCACATTAAGGTTGCACATTTCTGTTCACTGCTATGGGAAAAAATGCCAAACCATTTAGTGTTTTACTCCCTTCCCTCCCACTTTCCCAACTGCTGTTGTTTAGAATCCAGGCCAAATGCAGGCTGCTCTGGAAGAGACTGAATGGCAGTTTTCTTCTGGGCCAGTTGCACCCAGTTAGACTTGGACTGCTTGTAGCCCACACCTTGGCTATTAATCCATTTTGTGTGACCTTGGTTAAGTCATTACTCTCAAACCTTAATTCCCTATCCATAAAATAAACATAACAGCAACCCTCTGCTTTGAAAGCAAACACAATTTAGGTTGTAAAGAGCTTTGGAAACGACTATAAAACAACAAAGCAAAATCACAAGTATATACTTTTCTATTTTAGTATGCTAACATTAAAGTTCTAGGATCTTCTGCATGCTTGTCCCATTGTCATACATTTTGATTTTAAACATACCTAAATACAAACAATTAGATCTTCTTGTCCTCACTTTGAATCCCTGACAGACTTTTCTGTCACCTTAAGCACAGTGTATTAAATTTGCCAATATCTTAATACAGATGTGATTGGTATATATCTAATCCAAGGAACCATTTCTCTGATCCTTTGAAAGCAAGCCATTTTAAAAACCAGGTAGCAACCTCATGATGACCTGTCCTGTATTTCATACTCCATAGAATCATAGAGTTGGAAGGGGCCCCATAAGCTATCAAGGCCCTTACTGCCACCTGCCATGCTGAATACAGGAAATCAAGCTAGAATTAGTTTACAGAAACACTCTCCTCATCCATCTGGCACTGGCCCAGCCCATTCCTGATATATACACATTATAATCTATAATATAATATAATGCACAAACATTTCTTGGGGCTACACGAGAAATATTTACTTCAAAAAGGGCTCCGCAGCTGAAAAAGTTTGAGAACTCCTGTTTTAGAGAATGGCATATACAATGTAGGACTTTAAGATCATCCGGGGAGGCCGTGCTCTCAATCCCTGCGTCACAAATACGTTTGGTGGGAATGAGATATAGGGCCTTCTCAATGATGGTCCCTCAGCTATGGAATGCCCCTCCTGGGGACATAAGATTGGCTCCCTCCCTCTTAACATTCCAGAAAAGAGTCAAGACCTGGCTGTTCAAGCAAACGTTTCAAAATGCAATGTAAAAGACACAGGAATTTGGAACGACTGGACGACGAGATGGATAATGTTTTTAATTAGGATACGCAAATGGCTTATGTTTTTATTACTTTTGTTTGGTTTTATACTATGTATTAATGTTTTAAATGTTTTATGATGTTCTTGGGCATTGAATCATTGCCTCTGTAAACCGCCCTGAGTTGACTGAGGGCTGAGGAGGGCGATATACAAATACAGTAAATAAATAAATAAAGTCCAGCCCTTACTCTTCTATACTATTAATCACACAGAGAAACTCATAGCATTTTCATCTCATTCTGAAGGCTCTTTTGTTCTGACAGGGCTGGATTATGAACCTACAGTTTCAAGAAACACCACAGTTCAAAAAACAAAATCCGACTACCCAGCTTCTACTTTAAAAATTCCAGAGAATGAGACTCCACCACACTCTGCAATAGTGTATTTCACCTTTAAACAGGTCTTACTTTCAGGATTTTTTTCCCTCTTAAGTGGAACCACTTTTCCTGTCGTTTGAATACATTGCTCTGTGTCCTGTGGGGATATCTACATTGTAGAATTAATACTGTCTGACATCACTTTAACTGCCATGGCTTATTGCTATGGAATCATGGGTATCCTCCCTAGGAATTTGCTAATTCCACCAATGCAACTTTCTGGGGAAGCATATCACAGAATCACTTGGAGAACCTTGTAAATATCTAGAGAAACCATTTCACCACTGGACACGTATAAGTGAGATGGCAGACATGGGCTCTGTGGTTATGTGGGTCTTATGTAAAACAGTAGGAGAGAAAAGCATTATTCAATTGAACAAACATGCCTTTAAAATCCATTATAAAGCAAACAATAATAAAGCACACTGCCTATGGGAAGGAGGTTCTCATTGAAAGAGCAATCTGTGAAGAAGTCGTAGGCCAAGCTAACAGACTTTATCAGTGCCCAAGCAAGATGAGCAGTTTACTGTGCAGGTAGTTCTTGCAAATAACCTGATCTCAATTATTTGAGGACCTTAAAAGTACCAGGCAGTACTTCAAACAACACAGTGGCAACCAGGGCATCTGGATGCTTAGCAAGCAAGACAGCTATGGTTTGCACAAGCTAAAGCTTTCCATTTGCCTTCTATTCCTTATACAAAGCATATTACAGTTGCTAAAGTTGGGATGTAATCCTGATGTGAGTGACTGGGCTACAAGTGGCCAATGGGTCAGACACGACCAACGACATCAGCATCACTAATAGCATGGGACCTTCACCAGCACCAGGCTTACACCAGCCGATAACACAATTGAGCACACATAAGAGCCACTCCTAGAGAAAAGGATGGGCCACTACTGTTCTTCCTCTCCACCACACATACATAATGAGAACTGAGAATGAGAGTATGCTTAGAGGGAAAACACTGCTCCTCTGCTGATTGCAATAGCATTGATAAAGGATGGAAAGGGAAATGTGCCCATGGTTGGTTCTTAGTCCAAAAAGGCCTGCAGCCCAGCACTGACATGCTAGAAAGTACTCACAAAATATTTTTTTTTGCTTAATCTTGTCTAATGGAAGCCAACATTAAGAAATGGCAAGAAACCCTATTATCCATAGCAAGAGAGGAAGGGAAGAGCGGAAAGAATCGACCCTGAGGACAACTCTCATGTAAGGGATTCTGGCATGCCTTTTCAAAGTAATTAATGACCTACATGGGCCACAGTACTTCATTCAGCCCATATAATCCATTTTCAGAAAGAACAAGGTCTTTTAATTTGGCAGACATACAAAGATGGCATATTTCTAATAAATGCAGTTCAAGGGACAAGGTGATTTGCACTGAAGATTCATGTCTGTATGTGTATACACATGCCTCCACATTGTCTGTTGATTCTTGGTAAGCCCATAAGTTTTGTATAGTTTTCTTAGGCAATGGACACTCAGAGGTGGTTTTGCCAGGTCTTTCCTCTAAACTATAGCTTTCAGCACCTGGTTTCCATTGGTGGCTTCCCATCCAAGTACTAACCAGAGCTGACCCTGCTCATCTTCCAAAATCAGATGGAATTCAACCAAGACTCATAATTCTTCCCAGAATGTAATGAAAGAACACATATAAAGAAAGATGTGTTCAGATCTAATAAGAACAATAATAAACTGTAAAGGATCTCCAAGATTGATTGCAACAATAAATATTTTCCTTTTACAATTAAGACAAAATTGGATACTACTAGCAATTCTAAAGCTATATGGATTCTCTGATCTGGTGCTGGAGATAGTTTTACTTGATTTGAACAAAAAGAATTGCAAACCTTATGGTTAAATATAGAAGGGCCCCAAGGTATGACAGTCTTTCTCTGACCAAACACCCACCAAATGTGCCGAACTACAACTCCTATTATCCCAAGCCAATATTATCCTCTTCTTACAATAAAACAGAAAAGAAACTGAAGTTTTATTTCAGAATTATTGCCAAAGACCCTGGACTTATTATCAGTTCAACCCAAAATGAGTGAAGAATCAGTTTGTGGCATCAGTTTGAAACTGCATGGTCTTGCCAGCCAGCCTTCTCCAACTGAGTGTTTATGGACGGCATAATTGAAGTCATGCTGTTTGCTGACAAAATCAAGACACTTTAAATTATTCCCACTGGTTTTGCTAACCTTTGTTGTCATTGTGCAAAACCTATTTTCTAATAATTTATTCAAAGCAGGTCAGTAGTTACCAAACTATAAGTAATGCAAACCCAGAGAAGTAGAGTGATTGGTTACACAACTAAAGTTTCTAGCTGTGGGTAGAAATGTAGTGGCGAACCTAAAAGCAAAGGGGAACATGAACATGCATGTTCTCAGAACTGTGAAGAGGGGTGCTTCATAGGAGGTTGGAAATGTTTAAACTAACTTTATGCTCACTTTACAAATGCATCCTTTAGGTCAGTGGTTCTCAGCCTGTGGGTCCCCAGGTGTTTTGTCCTTCAACTCCCAGAAATCCTAACAACTGGTAAACTGGCTTGAATTTTTGGGAGTTGTAGGCCGAAACATCTGAGGACCCACAGGTTGGGAACCACTGCTTTAGGTGAAAGCCATACCCCCTTTATTAGAGTAGGCAAGGCAAATGACATTATGACACCATGGGAGTAGTGAGGATGGGGCCAATAAGCCTGGGAGACTCCTATAATGTGCCTCTCCCACATTCATTCCTATACAGAGATGCACATGTGGTTTGCATGCACACAACTTCATCTGTTTGAATATGCAGAGGAGCCATTATGTGCAGTTAAGAATCAAATGAGACTGCCTGAAAAGCCTTCTGCTTCCATTCCCATTCCACTGAGCATTCTTTCAGATCCCAATCCAAGGGTAGTTTGGAGCCACAAGAGCAATAGCAAATTACTTTTTACACTGAAGTGTTCGTGATCGATAAAACAGAACTCCAGGCTAGTTCTACCATTTTATAGCAGCTTGGCAGTTATAGGCTAATACTTCTATTTTTAACACTCTTCGTTATTTCTAAAACAGGGTATGAAGAGAAACAAAAGTCCCAAATAAAAGATAATATAAACTTCTACTTTAAACAGCTAGGTAATAACACCAGTTATCCCGCACATACAGAGGAACAATCAATAGATTCCCCCTTATTTCTAAGATACCCTAAGGCATGCTAAAACCAGACACCCTACCGCTATAACTATGTTAGGAGCAGGTCAGAAGTCTATTTGCTTTTCCTACCACCACATTTGCTTAAAATCCCACAGGAATACAGTCCCCCAAGCATGCAGTTATCTGAAAACTGGAGAACGTTACCCTTCCGAGGAAAATGAAGCCTGTGTTCTCTATTTATACAACCTTAGGAAAACAGAGTCAGAGTATAGTGGCTGCACTGTAGGTGCAACACCATGTAAAACAGCTTTGGGATGAGGTGGAGTGGCTTTGATGAATTCCAGAGCACAAGTGCAGCCTTGTCTCCTTGCCATTTAGCAGGATATTCCATTAAGCACAGTGTGGAGTGAACGGGCTACTAATAACACAGAGGCACACCATTAGACTAAAAGCTGAATCTTCTCCAACAGAGAAGAACTCTCTAGAACAGAAAAAAGAAAAAAATCTTTTTTTTCCTTCTGAGTTGTTTCAACTTTTATTCTTGCCCCTTCTCGTTCTGCTGTCCAAAAGTTGATTATATACATTGAACATGCAATAAATCAACTCTCAGCATGGGTATCCTAGCAGCTGCTTTGGTGACTGTCAGAACTCCTACGTCACAAATGGCACACCCGAGCCAGTTCTAGCCATTTTGTAGATAGTTTTGCAGACTCCAAGACAAGCCTCAGTAGTAAATCAGTTATAACTAGATAACAGTTGGAGGATGTTTGAGCTACAGATTATCTGGATCCCCAACATCCATGGTTTGCAGACTGTAGGATCAGTGGAAAAAGACCACAAGGAAAAATAGAGTTTATTCATTTACTTAACTATTTTTATCCCTCCTTTCTCTCAATATAGGGATGATACAATGCAAATTAAACAATGTGAATGCATTAAAAAATAAAGATGGTTCTAGAATCTCGTTTGCTGAGGAAATTGCAAGATACAAGAGTACTGAGAGAAAGTGGGAGATGAAAGGATTTGCCATTTCTTTATTACTTGCAACTTCTGCAAAACTATCCCTTTCCTTGGTGATGTTTCACAAGTGAAACATGACAACTGAAGATGTCAGAGTTCAGGACAAGTAATTAAAAACAAATATTTTGTCTTTTTAATGCACTATATGTGATAAAGATATATCTCTACGTGCTATTTCCAAATATTTTTGTGGTCTCTAGTTTTCCACACCAAGAATATGTACAAAATGAATATATTGGGGGAGGGGGGCATAAGAAACAAGAAGCCTGGGGGGATTATTTACTTATTTATTTGCCATACTTGTACCCACCCTTCTCTACCCCAACAGTGGGACTCATGGCGGCTTACAATGGCACAAACTTCATGCCTCAACACAAGTTATAAAATATATAAAATCATATAGAAGAAGAAATTTCTTGGAGAAGGAAGGCTCTAAAGAATGCATACCAACTTTCATGCACATCAAAAAAAGACGTAGATTTTTGTGCTGAGTTTTGTGCAGCACATGTACAACTACTGGGTTGCTGTGAGTTTTCTGGGCCATATGGCCATGTTGCAGAAGCATTCTCACATTTCGCCCACATCTATGGCAGGCAACTTCAGTGGTTGAGAGCTCACTACTGATTAACAATCCTGAACTTTCTTGCCTCTCCATTTTTTTTTCTGTTCTTTACCAGAACTTTTAGTCTTCACTCATGCTCCAAAATGGAGACAGGTCCCCTAAATATGCATTCTGTATACATTTTCTGAACATTCATCTCTAGGCTCCCTTTCTTGAAAAGTCACATTTAATTTTTAACTGTCAGTGAGACTATTTGGGTTTTGGAGTGGGAGACAATCAGAGAGTGGATGGCCTATGAACAACCACACAAAATCTGTAATGGAACAAATCTTTCAGTAGGCTGTCCCCAAAAGATTATCTTGGATATATTTAAATTTCCATTCCACCCAAGCAAGTATGGGATGCATCCCTGACATCTATTTTGTCACTCATCCTCATTCTGACACTGTAGCCTTTATCTTACCATATTTTAGTAGATAGCTAAACTATGTGCAGCAGACTTGCTGGAATCCAAGCAATGACTACATTATCAGCCACAGAGAGCACGAGACTTGGGAACTCACTGGCAACCTTCAGCGGCTGGGTGAGATTAAATAAGGAAGGAGGGGGGTGACACTGCAAGAATGCCAACAATTCAAGAGTTACACACAAAGTGTTTGCCAGGCATGATGACTACCTCAGATGGAAAGGTGAAATTACAAAAAAAAAAAAAGTTCAGTTTTTATTCAGCTTTCTTGAAGTTGTAGCAGCTTTTTAATTTTTTTTCTTTTCCTATAAATCTAGCAGACAACCATGAAGGATACATTCGAAGAAGTGTTGACCTTATTACAGTATATCATTTACTGGTCAAAGGAGGATTGTAGAATTACGTCAAGCAAGCAGAACAAGGCCGTCCAGTGGAAACTGGAGACAGACCTTGTACCTTTAATAGTTGTGCATAGCAAGCAACACCCTACTGAAATTCTCTCTTCTGTTCAACCATCAAAGTAGAGGAGCCCTTCCTAGTTTTCAGCCTGACAACTCTAAAGCGAGCAGACGTATAGTTTGCTCCTTTCCAGCAAGCTAAGGGGCTCCTGGCGTGGATTATGAAGAGTTGGCCATATGGAGAAACGTAAAACCAATCATAACTACAATAATGATTCATGATTTCTTACTGATAACAAGCCATGAAGCACAGTAGTGCAAGGTAACTCTGAGCAGAAAATTGAAAGTGTAGTGCCTTGTGATAAAAAAGAAAATATGCCTAGCAGCAACATCTTTATGTGCTGCCCCAGGCCTCCTCTACAAAATAAGTGCAGAAAATGTGGTCTGCAGGGTGTACGCACCGCAGCAACCCAGGTCTCACAAAGAAAAAACCTGTTTGGTTCCTAAAGTCTCCCTAAGGCAACATTGAAACTTTTGGTATCTTGAGCCATCATAGGAGAACACCCCCCACCCCCAGAAGTAACCCAGAAATTGACTTGAAGGTCACATCCTATGTTTAAAAGGCTCTCCTGAGACTGAGATGGCTCACAGAGAACCAAAATGTGCAAGTGCCTCCAAAGGGTCGTTAAGGGTACATGTGAAACAAAAATAAACATTATCAGAGATACAGCACTACGTGGTCCTCTGATAGAGGCTTGCCAGATTTCTTGACTATGGCCCCATCTGTATTGCAATATAACGACTTCTGATGAGTAATGATTTTTTGCACACCTCTAATAACTATCTTTGGTCAGTTAATAACTTTTTTCAGGTGTTTTATGAGTGTTGTACCCTCTCTCAAATAATAAATTGCTTGATTATTTCACTGTAAAATGGTAAAAAGTAAATTTGCCATTTTAAAAGTCAGTGACAGACAATTTTGGCCCTCAAGTAAAATCCCCCCTCCCAAATAACCATTTCAAACTGCCTTTTTATGAAAGGTAATGATTTTGTTTACAACATCATACACTGGGAGAGAAAGGAGTGCTGCTTGACACAGCCTCAAGTTCAGGAATGTGCCTCATTCTGTCTGCATGTGACACCTGCAAAAACAAAACGTAGGAAAGAAAACCACACCAGAAATGGAGAAGCCACCTTGCAAAACAAAGAGGAGTTGGAACAGAGTCAAAGTGGCTATTTGAACAGAAACTGGCTGCGGCGCCTATGGCCCAACTACACTACACTCTGAACTCTGGAAAGAAAAGATTACTGATTATATGCAATCTGATCTCTTAGAAGCATGAATTCATGCTTATTAACGAATACTTTTGAGGTACACAAAAATATCTCACTGAAATATGTATGCTCCAAGATGGCATTACAATGGATACATTTGGGAATTGTGTAAGTCACTAAAGCAAAAAAAGTTAAGTCATAAAGTATTCTCAGTTTGATTCCAAGGTAGGGTCTTGTAAAAATTCTTCCTGACAAACAAACTTTATCAGTAAGTTACCCTATAACCTTAACAAACTCTATAAAATGCCTTGATTTTTCTCCTTTTCCTGTGAGTTTATTACTCGCGGTGCAAAGCTGTGCTGAGCACTGAACAGGCCCTTGAATGATTTACACCACAACCAATTAAAAATGGATCGTGAAGTAGCGCTAAGCAAATGAAAAGCAAGGTTGCACTTCATGGATTCAGGAGACTACCAGCTCAGAGGCAACAGGAGAACATTTACTACTTAAGTTCTAGTAAAGGTTATTGCCAGATATAAGATGGCAAGTTCTCAGAGGGGAAGAGGTGGGCTAGGTAAAGGTTTTCCCCTAATATTAAGTCTAGTCGTGTCCAACTCTGGGGGGTGGTGCTCATCAACATTTCTAAGCCGAAGAGCCAGCATTATCCTTAGATACTTCCAAGATCTTGTGTCTAACATGACTGCATGGAGCATCATTACCTTCCCACGGGAGCGGCACCTATTGATCTACTTACATTTGCATGTTTTTGAACTGCTAGGTCGGCAGAAGCTGGGCTAACAGTGGGAGCTCACCCCGCTCCCTGGATTCAATATAGATATAATTGCTACAATATAGATATAATTGTTTGTGTTACTCAAGGTTGTACCTCATATTTCAATATTGCTACCACCAAACTAGGTCAGCTTAACAAGTCAGATAAAGTAGGTAAGCAAACACTACTGCACATTAACAAAGGAACAGAACAGGGATCAACTGAAACACAGCAGCAGCAAAAACCTGGATTTCTAAAGGATTCTTGAAAATTTGAAAAATGTATTTGACTGTCACAAGGAAGGCTGAAATTTGGTGGCAGGTGGTATCTCTAGTGACAGGGCTCTAAATACAGCGTCCTAGTGCTTCTGAACAATACAGAAAAGGGTATGCTGGAGCAATCAGATCCACAAGACAGGTAATCTCTACATTCAATGGAGTGATTAGGACTGTGGCAGGAATGCTGAACAGGCACTCCTCAAAGGTTGCAAGGACCCCTCCCATTTCCATGGGTTAGCCATTCTTATTGGATTACTATGGAGCCCCCCTCCCCAGTGACGCAGTGGGTTAAACCCCTGTGCCAGTTGCAGAGTGATGAGAATTATAACTTCTCAATTTGATGGCTGCTAAAATCTAAAAAAAAACAAAAACAAAAAAAACATAAAAGCAGTGCCAGGTGAAACTTCAGCAGAAGTTGTCTGAGTTATATACTCAGAAGTTTGGAGCACCTATGAATAATCTATGTGTTTCCTATGCAATGTCATGTCTGGATAGACAAGGACAAATGGTGTAAAACAAAATGTAAAAAATAAGTCCAAGTAAGAGAAATTATGAAAGAGCAAAAGCTTCAAACTCCGAAACACTTATCATCTCATCCTCAAAGTTTGGGAAATCATCTCCCAAACAAAGCTATCTCAAACATAGCAGCTGTCAGCAAAAGACCAATCCATTATCTTCTGATCTGATGAGTAATCTTATGATCATGCAGGATGATACTGTTGTCCTATTATGCTGTTAGACTTACCAGAACCAGCATTAGCAAAAGGTGCCACTCTCTTCGTGCCAACAGCTACTGCCAGCACACGGCCGCAGCCTCTGTGTCGCACAGCAATTGGGACAATTCTGTAGCACCCGCCAACCCAGAGGAACAAGTATGCTGCAGAGAAGCAGCTGTAATCACAAAGGAAAATTAACAGATCTTCCACACCAAACTAGCAACACATACCACCATTAAGTTACACTATTTATTCAGAGTAAAAGGACCAGGTAACCATTCTGCATTGTTGAAGGGAGCAACAGGAGATGGGCAAACATAGCAAGGCCGCTTTTCAAAGTCCAGAAATGTACAACTGTTCTGGATGGGGAAAATTAAGGCATGACACGACCGCAAGCCAATGACTCTGTAACTCCAAAAAATGTACATGACTATAGGTCTGGACATAAAAAAAGAGTCATGACCTATCTTTTGTAGGTGTGATAGAAGCTTAAGGTGGCTTAGTCAAGCACCTAAGAGGCAGAATGAAGATGAAGTTGTAGAACCTTTGATAACTTCAGATGAAAGCTCTGATGAAGCTTTTGGCTCTCTTGGCCCAGAAGATTTATTTATTTATTTATTTATTTATTTATTTATTTACTTTACTTGTATACCGCAGTTTCTCAGCCTAACCGGCGACTCAACGCGGTTTACAACAAGGGTAAAATCAATCACAATATACAATTTAAAACACAAAAGCACAATATACAGTATTACACAACAATAACAACACAATGCTTCTCATCACTAGAGTCATGATCCAAATTCGTCGTCCATATTTCCATTCCTGTAATCGTCACATTCATTGCACTGATTAACCAAATGCCTGTTCGAACATCCAAGTTTTTAATCTTCTTCGGAACACCATTAGCGAGGGGGCTGATCTTACCTCCATGGGAAGGGCGTTCCACAGCCGAGGGCCACCACAGAAAAGGCCCTGTCTCTCGTCCCCGCCAGCCGCACCTGTGAAGCAGGCGGGATAGAGAGCAGGGCCTCCCCAGAAGATCTTAGGGTCCTGGCGGGCTGATAGGCAGAGATACGTTCGGATAGGTAACTTGGGCCAGAACCGTTTAGGGCTTTAAAGGCCAACGCCAGCACTTTGAATTGAGCCCGGTAGCAGATCGGCAGCCAGTGGAGCTGGCGCAGCAGAGGAGTGGTATGCTCCCTGCGCTCCGCTCCTGTTAGTATCATGGCTGCCGAACGTTGGACTAGTTGGAGCTTCCGAGCCGTCTTCAAAGGCAACCCCACGTAGAGAGCGTTGCAGTAGTCTAAACGGGATGTAACCAGAGCGTGGACTACCGTGGCCAAGTCAGACTTCCCAAGGTACGGGCGCAGTTCCCTCCGAGGCTCTCCCTATTCCTGTGGCCTTCCGAAGATCCCTCCGAGGCTCTCCCTATTCCTGTGGCCTTCAATATATCTTTCCACCACATTTCAGTCAGCTCCTATCCTGTGGTCTGCTTGCACTTGAGGAACTATGGCTCAAGGATGCTGCCTTGTGGCCTCTCACATCTATTTCAAAGGTATCTTGGAGACACCCAAGAGAAGCCCTTCATTCAGCGCTTCTATGGCTTGCACTTATGATTTTCCAGATCAAGCTGGTTTCCTCCTTCTCTGTCAAAGGTACAGATACTGATAATGATCTCACAACATCACATGGCATGGTGGAATCCTTCATCTTCCAAGTCCAAGCCTGATAATTATCAATTGTCTAGTCGGACTGTGCTGTTTGTGGAGCTGTAACTCAGTGGGAAGGCATATGATAAGCATACTGTCTCTCAAGAAAGGCTCAGCAGATGTGCACCCACAAGGCACATAAACACCTGAAACTGTACAGTACAATAACTAGAAGTGTGTGTTTAAATAAGTATATCCTGAATGACGTTCTAATTGGGTTTAAAGTCTACCGTACTCCACCCACTTCAATGAGAAGGCTGTCTGAGCTACAGATGAGAATAATGCTTTCCTGGGTAACCTAACACATCTATCAGGAACGGAGGGGCATATATTAACCTATCTGAAGATAAATTTGAGGTAGAATGACTTGTATTCCAGAAAAAATTGCCTTTTCTGGAATACAAAGTATCAGTAGATTACAGCCTTATAGTGCAATTCTGTGCATCTCTATTTACAAGCAATCCTCGCTTGACTTAGTCAGCCTTTTAACTGTGGAAATATTTAATCTCCCTGGAAAAGTTCTATTCAGTCCTGCCCCCTCTCCCAAATGTTACTGTTCCCCACTTTTTGTCTTTTTCTTAGAATTAATTGAGATATTTTGTGCTCTATTCACATATACAGGCAGTCCCCTGGTTACAAACATGGCTGGCTTTTGAAACAAATTGGCTTGTGGAAACAAGGATTGGTGATGAAGCTTCAGTGGAGACATCTTTTCCCCATGATAACTCTTCCAGGAATGGATTTCCCTTTCTAAGGGTAGATTTCTCTCATTTCCTGTGGTCTCACCCTTGTTCTTAACTATGAGTCATGTGTAAGTCAGATGTCTGTAACTTGGGGGCTGCCTGTAATTACAATCACCAAGATTTTGGGCCAGTGATTTCTAAACTTGATTTTTTTCTCTAACTTTGAAGCTGGATGCTATAATGGTGCATTTGAGCCCAAAGGGATTTAAACGCATCTCATTCCCATGCTTGGGACTGAGCATTCCTTTTCATTGAGGGAGACTGGTAAGGGGTTGGAAACTTTTAATCTACTCCAATGCCAATAATGACATTGTTACAAGCCACCAAATGGGGGGAATCTTTGTGCTGATGTTTTTTTCAGCCTGAGTTGGGATAGCAAAAACAGCCTTAGGGTTGCATACACCCCCTAAGTCTATCTACAGTACATCCCAAAAGTAACAAATCAGAAATTTGTTTTCGTAGATCCCCCCCCCTCCCCAAAATGCCTCTCAACAAAACCCCATTCAACAAAAACACAGGTTAAGGAAAAATAATATATAAAGACTGTACAGGATCCTTTACTGAACAAATTAACAGTGAGTAATACAAAAACTGAAACATGTACAGCACATATTCCTTCCTTCCTTCCTTGATGTATCTAATATCTATTTCTAAATCAAATAAAATCCCCATCATTAAAGGGAAACTTCAACCTCTGCATTTCTTCAGGATAGACAGAATTAATTCAGATATGGCAAACATATTTTTAATGGAATCATCAAAAATATTCTTTACTAAAAATCAAACTAATTCCTTGTGATGAATTTCAGTAATGTATACTACAAAAGTCATTAGAAAGGAAATAGCAGTTGCTTCTTAAGAATCAGATGTAATCAATGACCAATAAAACTTTTAGAATTTGGCTGTTTCTTGCTATAAGAATTTTGGGTGACCTTACATTTTGATAATAGAAATGAATCTATCATAATACTGCACAGCGGACATTGAAAAACAGACATGTTGTGGCTGGTGATAAATAATAGAAATAATAAAAAACAACATATGACAACAATACAAAGAAAGGATCTGTTAATAGTTTCGCATACAAGCAATTTAGGCAAAAGACTTGTACACTGGGCTTACTTTAGAAGCCTAGTTTCTATTAGATATAGCCTACACACACACACAATGTGCCAAAAGAAAATTATACAGCTTTGACAATTATGACAGCTGGGCAGCTGCCACTTCAATATGCAGCCCTGGTGACACATTGAATGAGGCACTTATCAGACACAGTATTAAATTATAATTTAGATTTAACATGCCCAAGGTATGAAGTTTCACACTTCTTCCTCCTCTGCCTGGTGTCAGCGTGTTGACAAAGACACAATAAGTATCCAACTTTATGTTTAAATTATTATATATGCTTGTGGATAAATAAAATCAGGGGTCAATGCTGGAAACAGATATCAATGGCTCAATGAGATCTATGTCTGCCTATCTGTCCGTCCACCCATCCTCTCCCCCACCAGCATTTTGCACACTTAAGATGGAGTGGAGCAGTGGAAGCCATTTTTAATAGGTGATTCATGCATAAGCCTTATGAGGCTGGTGGTCATTTTTAATAGGAGATGACTGCATAAGCCTTATTTATTTATTTATTTACATCACTTATATCCCGCCCATATCAGCCCACAGGCGACTCAGGGCCTTGCAAGGTTTATACAAGTAAGACCCTCTTAAAATGGCATAGGGCGGCAGCAGGAGTGGTAGAAAGCCCCAGCCGACAGGTCCACCAAATTTTCAGACTCCCCCACGTTATTCCTGAAATGCAACAATTTCATTAAAAGCAGATATAGATGCCTGCACTATCTTCCACATGGCCACCTCAAGGAAAAGGTAGGAAGCAAAAATGAGCCCTGACAGCATGCACATAATGGCCGTTTTTGGTCAATTGGAGTGATCATTGCTATACTGTGCAATTTCTCCATGCCTCTCCTGCACTGAGTGTTACTCTGCCCATCTCACCCCTCCATTTGTCCAGCCTGTCTATGTTTTAACATGGCAGTGAGTGCGGATATGGCGGCACTTGCAGCAGCAACAACAGCAAAAGTCCACATGCTCAGATTCTTTTCTCATTAGTCAGGTGACCTTTGTGTTGATTTAACTTTTTTCACAGTCTCCCAAGATTGATCTTTCCAACACAGGCCCCATTCACATTTAATCTCGGCCTCTGTTTAACTTGTCAAGGCTTCTAGTAAATCCAGACAGCCCGTGCAGTGTCTTTGCAGCATGTAACTTTTGCTTAAGGTTACTTCTCTTTGGCACTGGACCATGTACGCAAAGCAAACCTCATGAATGCACATATATTTCCTCTTCAAACTCAGAAGCTCCCCCTAAACTGATCAGTGGGGGAAAGCCCATGAAACGTGCATTTAAAATTCCTTCCCATGAATGAACTATAATGACATTTGTTATTCCGTTGTTTTGAATTCTGGGTCTCAGCTCCTGGCTCATATAATTTGCCTCTTGATATGTATGGGCCCTATACACCAACACTCTGACAAATTGCTTCAGTATTTGTCAGAGGGTACTTCTTTGGCAACACCTTGGATGTGGCAGAAGAAGTGGAAGAAACAAATATGTTACACAGGTTAGGATTAATTGTCAATACAATTAAATGTAGAACACCCCAAAGATGCCAAATTACAACTCTAAATTAGCACATATCAGCATGGCATACTAACTAAAAAAAACATTCACTATAACCTTTTGCACCTTTTGTCATTAGCACATGATCACCACTTTAAAGAGTTGCCAGCTACAAGTGGAAATCATTTCATTCTTGATAAAGGAATTTTGTACACAGGACTCAGGTCAGTGCATCACACCAGAGACTTGCCACACAGGTCAAAAAGTCATGTATTTATCTGAAACACCAGCTTCCCTGCCTCCACTGTCTTTTTTCATTTAAGTAGGGTTTTTTTGTCTGATTTGGTGAGAAGAGGGGCACTCCTAGAAACTAAAACCTAAGGCCAAGCAATTCAGTATTATCTGAAGAAAAGGAGTCTATTCCTTGAAAACCATTTAGTCAAAGCCATCATGGCAAATGAACTTACATCAAATCTAGCTTAATTTGTGATGTCATTGGCATCTCTACAATTATTTTAATGACCAAACTTAGAAGACAAAATTTTCAGATGAAAAGGCTAGATTCATGGGGGTGTCATAAATCAAAGTCGGCTTGACAGCAATTAAGAACAATAATAAACCAGAGTTTCAACATCCTCTAACATATGCTTATGGAGTTTTCTTACAAGTTATTGTCTAATTATTTGCAAGATAGTACCAGCATAACAGCTAACATTCAATGTATCGGTATGACACTGAGTAGCACTATGTCCAGAGCCATGCTATCTCACATTTACCGTATATACTCAAGTATTATCTGACTCAAATATAAGCCAAGGCACCTAATTTTATCACAAAAAACTGGGAAAACATACGGATTCAAGTATAAGCTGAGGGTGGAAAATGCAGCAGCTAATGGTAATTTTCAAAATAAAAATAGACACCAATAAAATTACATTAATTGAGGTATTAATAGGTTACATGTTTTTGAGTATTTACATAAAACTATAATTTAAGATAAGGCTGTCCAACTCTGATTAACCCATTATTCTAGCCTTCTTCAATGTAAATGTGCTTACGTATCCTTCCAATAATAATAAAGTGGGTAAAATAATAAAATAAAAATAATAGAGTAAAATAATGTAAATGTAATAATAGAGTAAAATAATAAATGTAGTAATAAAAATAGAGAAAATAATAAATGTAATAAAAAATAATAACAACAGAGTAAAATAATAAATAACTTTGACTCAAGTATAAGTGGAGACAAGCTTTTTCAGCCTAAAAAGGGGGCTGAAAAACTAGGCTTATACTTGAGTATATACATTACTTATTTCCTTGGCCAGACAGTGCTTAGAGGCCCATTGCCTGGAAGCCCTCCTCCTGCAACCTGAAATTCCTGACTCATTTTTCCCACACTTTCAACATAGTGTTGCGCATACACATATGTTGATTCACTTCTCTTGAATCAAATTGCAACCCAAGAGGAAAAAGAGAGAGATAAGATCCTTTTGTTACACAGGTACTGTTAATTTCTCACACAATGTAAGCAAGCAACAAGTATCTTATTAACCATCAAGATACCACTGTCAGAACACCACTATTTATTTATTTATTTTGTATCAAAAGCATTGCATAAATTAGTATAAAACTGATAAAATAGAAGGTATTAATATAGGTATCTCCTTCAATTCTTTTGGCCAAGATATAATAGATTGGCCACAATTGCCCAGGCAATTCACAATGATGGAGCAGGTATTTGAACTAAGAGCCCTCTGCTGAAACATAAAAAGCTGTATAACAAAAAAGCTCTCCCACTAAAACAAACTCCTATTGGCTCCTCCTGGCAACTCCTTAATGCTGTAGCTAGGTTAGCCTACTTGGTTTCAATTCACCTGTTCCCAGGAGGCAAACAAGAGCAATAATTTACATCACAAAGGTTGATAAAGAATGGAAGTATTATAAGACTCACAAAAACACACTTTTGTTTGTGAAAGGGCAACTACTCCACTTACCGTAACTGGGATTATTACCAAAGGCCAGTTCAGCTATTCTTTCCTTATACCCACTGTCAAGAAAACCCACCAGAATGCAAAATAAGAGGCAAAATCCTGAAAGCATCCTACGGAAACTTAGATGTGCTTATCAGATCAGTACTATGATACTTTGCTCACACAAACTGTGGCAACATCAGCTTCACATACACCAGATTCTTATGATTGCATGTATATTTTATCTTCCCAGAATAAGATTCAGGAAATCTGCATTATTGTCTCCATCCCTTCTTTATATCTTTACAACAGCCGTGTGAAATAGGAGATGTTGACCCAGAGTCAACCACTCAGTTTCATGATTCAATGGAGATTAGAATTCGCATTTCCAGGCCAATAACCACTAGACTTCATTGAGCATCACAAGGTTTTCTAAAACTGAAGATACGCAACTTTGGCAAGGTTGCCCAGTAAGCTTTCATGGCTGAGCAAAAATTCAGATTGTGTCTCCAGGGGCACAGCCCTACATTCAAGCAACTTTACAACACTGAATTGTTTTGAACTATCCTTCTGTAACATCTTATGCATCCAATGCTTAGCTTATGTTTTATGTCAACAACCATGATCTGTATGAAGATCCAAAAGGGCCCTGATCCTCTTTATATCCAAGTGAAAAGGCAACCTTTTCAGTTGAGGAAGACAAATAATAATTGTGTAACCAAAACACTAAGACATGAATTCAATATCAAATTACTGTTATGGGAACCAATCAGCAAATAAAACAATGAGCAAATGCAGTGAAATAACCAATATGACTGGAGCTCCCGGTGGTGCAATGGGTTAAACCTTTGCGCCGGCAAGACTGAAGACCGACAGGTCAGCAGTTAGGATCTGGGGAGAGTGGGTTTAGCTCCCTCTGTTAGCTCCAGCTCCCCATGCGGGGACATGAGAGAAGCCTCCCACAAGGGTGCTAAAAAACCAAAACATCCGGGCATCCCCTGGGCAACAGCTTTGTGGTTGATCAGTTCTCTCACACCAGAAGTGGCTTGCAGTTTTTCAAGATGCTCCTGACACAAAAAAAGCTAATATGACTGAACAACAAACAATAGGGAATAGTTTTTGACACCAGAATCAAAGTTAACGGTGTTGAATAAAGGAAGGTCGAGGTCTTGAAGTAGCGAGCAGAACAGAGTCAACAGGCTACTACAAGAAACAGCAGGACAAAACACATGTTTACACATCCTAGTGCTAGGATCAAGGGGCACTATACATCTGTTCTCAATTTATTCTTGCACCCACCCTAAACACAATCTCCACTGCCCAACTGAAGAATTCATGCATCTTTTACATGAGTTGGGCTAGAATTGGACAGTTTTTAAAGCTAATGTTTCTGTCCTGCACACTCTGTAATTATGGAAAGTAATTTGCAAACTCTAACATTAGAGAAGGACCACAAGATTATAGAGGGATTGTGGGCAACCAAAGATGAGCCCACCAAAGCTGCAGCCTTGGGTGCTCAGAAGAATGTAAAAATGCTCAATGAGGCTCAAATCCTATCAGAAAAAAATACCCGTTCTTCCTCTGTTAGGTGGATTTTAGTTATAATGAACTAAAAGTCATCCTTTTATCATATTTTTTCCTCAACGTTGACTAGAGCTGGACTGCAGCTCTGGTCAATGTTGAAAGTTTCCCATGGTGATATTAAAATTCCAGTTAAAAGAGCATAATATCTTTTCGAGAATACATAACTACATAGCCAATTTTGTTAGCTTGAACATTACAGGCTTAAATGTATTTTGAGTTCTATGATTTCAACAGAACTCCCCCCCCCCCCCAGTTGTTTAGGATTGCAGTCATGCTGGACCTCATGGTTTCCCCCTCTTGAGTCACACCGAATTACCAGCAGGGGAGTGAAAAAGGAATTTTAGTGATTCCCATGAGGGGAGAAACCAGGTTTGCCATCTAGAGTTTCTGAAAGAATGAATGCTCAGCCTTTGGGGAGTACCACTTAAAAGACAGTCATTTATCATAGCTGCAGCTGGGGAGAGGCCAACTGCTGACGTCCATCTCTGCCACAGCCCCCGTCTTCTCCTGAATGAGAAATATTCTTGAAAAGCAACTTGAAGCAATTTCTACCAAGAAAGATTACCTTTATAGACAAATTAATTGAGTGTTGCAGGTGTACATTTTAGAACAAATAAAGCTGCTAAAACACCCTAAGTATTGTTGCCAGGAGCCTGAGGCCGCTGCCACAGGTTTTCAAATCCCCTTTGTTTCTTTGAATAATGTGCAACTGTTATTCATACAAGAGATATAAAAGAGAACAGCATTTTAACTAAATGTACATGTCCTTCAGGGGAATTACAGATGCAGACAAATATGATTTAAGACTACTTATGAAAACGGCTCAATACAAATTCCAAGCCCAAATAAACAGAGTAATTCCAAAATAGTAACTTGTAGCAATTTAAAAACAATGACTGAACTAAAAACACAGATAATCCGTAAGAATTGTAACAATTTCCAATAAGAGTATTCCAAAAATATCTGAATGACATTTAGATGTGGGGATGGTGGGGAGACACAGAAGATAGCATGGTACATGTTAAACCAGGGGTTCTCAAACGAAGGCCTGAGGGCCTGATGCGGCCCTCCAAGGTCATTTACCCGGCCCTCGCTCAGGTCAACCTAAGTCTGAAATGACTTGAAAGCACACAACAACAATTATTATTTATTTATTATTTACGTCGCTTTTATCCTGCCCTTTTTAGCCCGAAGGCGACTCAGGCCAGCACACAGACTGGCAACAATTAGATGCCACATATATATACATATATCAGTTAAAAGCAAATAAAACACATCCTAGAATCCATATAAAATCATAGAAGCTATAAAAACTATAAAAATCTATAACAAACAATGTCTTCCAGTCCAATTTCTATCTCATCAGCCAAAAGCTTCCCATTGAAATACTAATAAGTTTATATTTGCTAAAATTGTTCTTCATATTATTGTATTGTTTTAAAGTGATTTTTGCACTACAAATAAGATATGTGCAGTGTGCATAGGAATGCATTCACAAGTCATCACCTATGGTAGTAATAATAGTAGTAGTAGATGGAGAGAAACATGCTAGAGAACAATATAAAAGGAAAAAGTTTTAAAGAAAAGTTTATCCATATCCAATGGCATTTCAATATAGGAATTCAGCTATATCACATTTTATTTTAAAATTGTGTCAATATACTAATGCCCTGCTGTCTTCAGCAACAGCAACCTCACAGGCAGCTCTATTTCCAGCATCATTCCCTCTGTCTCCAGTTGGTGAGAAGTCTACCACGCACCTTAACAACAATGTCGACAGCTTCTCTCCTTTGTTCAATCAGCTATGAGAAAGTCCCAGAATACATCTCCTCCCTGGTTTCAAGCAGAAAACTACCTGTCAGGTCAAGTGGGAGGAAGACCTGAATAAGCATATTGGATGGAAGAGTCATGACCTGCCACCCAAAGAAAATGTTGACAGAAGAGCCTAAACTCTTTCATTGTCCCAGCGCTGAAAAGTCAATTGGATGCTGGAAACATCAACACACACTCATCATGCAAGATATGTGAAGGGCAGGTTACAATGGATGTGCTCCACTTCTCACTATTTCAACTACCATAAGCAGACCCCATCCAGAGATGGCCCTGACCAACTCTGTCCCTTTATCCATCACATTTTCAGGACAGGCTGCTGTGTCTTCAAATATGTGGAGAAAGATCAGAAAAAATACCAAATGATCCAAAGGGGACTCACCATGGATTGCAAGAGATATATGAATAAGTTTTTTTAAATAGGCCAAAATTATCAGTGGGGTAAAATTCAACTAGGAATTAATATACATATGGACACCTCTGTAGGTCATCCAGTGTGCCAAAGAATATCAGAAAATGTAAATGCTCTTGGGAAGTTTATCATAACTGATGGGGGTAAGAGGTTTAAAATTCACAATTAGCAGAGAGAATTAAATATTTTCCACTCTAAATCTTGGACTTACTGACAGCACTTACTCCCTTTTGCTTTTTAGCAATAACAGTGAAGTATTATTTAGGCAACATCCTGCATATGTTTAGTCTGTCAGATAAATCAATGTTTAGAAAACAACAAACACTCAGAGGACATCAGAATACTTACTGTGCAAGTCCTTATCACTCAGTCCGACCTCCATTACAGGGTTTTATGATAATATACCTTATAAGCATCCTTGGAACATGTCCAAATAACTTTAATTTCCCCGTAACAAAGTGAGATGTTAGTTCATCTGCCTTAGCACTGTCTATTCTATCTTTGCTGTAATTACAAGGCTGTAGGTTTTTCCCAGTAAATTTTGAAATCCATTAAATGAAAGCTGTTGACAGGAGGTGCCACTAACAGGGCTAGCTTCAGGATCCTTGAAGTCATATTCAAACTGAAACAGTGATGCTAATATTTCATATTTTCATTTATTAGAGATCATATATGCCAATATATAGAGAGAAGGAAAACTCTCTTCACTCAAATTTGTTACCCATTTTGGACTAGTGACCACCTTAGATAATTACTTAGTTTGCCCATATGATTAACCTTTGCAGAGACTGAACCTGGGAAGTTCTTACAGACAACATTCAGCTACCTGATGAAATCTATGTAATACTAACCTTCCCCTGCCATGCGTTGCTGTGGCCCAGTCTGTGTATGTTTTGTGTGTGTGTGTTTATATGTGCGTATATAATTGTGTATATATGTGTGTGTTTGCTTATATATGTGGTTATGTGCATTCGTTGTAATGTATTTTTTATTTTTTTGGTTTTTTTAAGTCTCTTCCACTGTGTTCTTCAGTGTTTTATGAGTGATGGTCACTTGTTGGCCTGATATGTGTATTGTGTCCAAATTTGGTGTTGATTCATCCAGTGGTTTTTGAGATATGTTAATTCCACAAACAAACATTACATTTTTATCTATGTGATACTTGAACATTTGATAAATTGTTCAGAATGGATGAAATTTGTCACATTGGTCTATGTAAATTTCTAGTTTGCCTATTAAGATTTGCAGTATGCTGCAATAAAGACATATCAAATACTATAAGAAAGACACCACCAACCGAAAAATGAACCACACTTAATCAACCCAAAAGATCATTGGTTCTTTCTCCCATCCTGGACATCACAGACACAGACACACACACACAGACATATACATACATACATACATACACACACACACACACACACACACACACACACACACACACACACACACACACATATATATATATATATATATATATATATATATATATATATATATATATATATTCCACTTGGTTTACCACCATCAAATCCTTTGAAGATGCCAGCCACAAATACAGGTGAAATTTCAGGAGAAAATGATGCCAGAACACAGCCATACAGCCCAGAAACCACAAAACACCTCAACCAAAAAAAGGTTTGGCAGCTGAACTGAGTATAACAAGACAAGGAGATTGTGAAGTATACAGATGGCAAATTCCTTTCAGCTTTTGACAAATAATTACTCAAAAGATTATCTCCAAGTGCTAAAATGGATTATCTGTAAGTGTTAAGCAAATTGCATTTTCAATTAAAACATATAGCAGCCAGATTGGTTACAGGAACATTTAGAAGCACATTACATCCATATTAAAGTCACTCCACTAGCTGCCAATTACTTTCTGGGCAAAGGACAAAGTGTTAGTTTTGACCTTTAAAGCCCTACAGGGTTTGAGCCAAGGTTACCTACAGAATCAACTTCTCCTGCACAATTCGTCCTTTAGGATACCTAGGTCCTCTGGGCCACACTTACGCCAACCAGCTAGGACCCAACTGGCAACTGTCACCTAAAAGACCTTTTCATCGGCTGCCTCATGACTGTGGAATGCCCCGCTGGAAGATCTCCGACAGCCAAACGAGGTGTTGGAATTTAAAACACAATTGAAGACCCACCTCTTCCAGCAAGCCTACCCAGTCAACTTTCAATCAAAATTTTTGGGGAAAGGCGGTTAAAGAAACAAACAAAATTATTACCAAAAGGGTTAAGAAAAACCCAGAAATGTGTCTTTTAAGACTTTTTAGAGATAATCAACAAAGGAGATGAAGAAATTGGCCAATATAGTTTTGTTGCTGTAAAATATGGGGAAAGAGGGTATGGGTTTAATATGATGATGTAATGTTTCAGTTCCTATTTGATACTCTATTATTTGTATTTCATGCACAATAAAACTTTTAAAAAATCACACAACTTCTAATCATGAATTTTGATCTACATTTTATTACTACATCAATTCTGTATCTGTGTTTGGTACAAGTTTGTGTGTGGGCGTGTGTGTGTGCTTACCTATGTAATTTATTGTATTTTTGTGTTCATATGTTTTTGAATTTGATATATCCTGCCTTGTGCCATTAGATGGGTAATAAAATAATAATAATAATAATAATAATAATAATATGTAAATATCAATTAAACAGATTGGCCTGCACACTTAATTGTAGAGAATGCCTATGTACCCAGTAGCAAATACCACAAGCAGATACACACAGCACTCAAGTCATCAGAAAAATAGATAAAGAAACTGATACCAGTATTTGCTGCTGGGAAAGGACAGCATTGGACCTGAACCTCACCGGTATTAAATGAGAGAAATTCCTGACCAATTCCCTCCTATCTAGGATGTGGGCAGTTGAAGCTGACCACAGCTCACGTCAGTACCTAGCTCTCAAACAGAATCTTCCAGAGTCAGAGAGCAATTCCAGAAATCTGAATGGGATCTCTCATTCAGTGTGTTTCAATTAAAAATGCTCATAAACAAGGTTAGACAAAGTGAGTGGTACTAAGGTACAGGCGACTCAAGTACAGAAGAGTTCAGACACATCAATCAGATGCTGCAAAAAGGTTACAGTACAAACAGCAGTGGAAGAAAAAGGAGAGATCATCAAAGACATTGGTGCCTCCACACTGAACTTACAGAATCTTAATTTGAAAAGTAAAATAAACTAGCCTGTTGCACAGACTATCTGGATAAACAGAAGGACCTTTATAATCCCTTTGCTTTCCCATAATTCCCAAACCACCACTTAACATGGCCAAACAAATCTCACATATGAGTTTTTTGGGGTTAAAACTGAGAGCGATGGAATTGATGCTTCATCCCTGGCCTTGCTGACATCAAAAAGCTTTCCTCAAGGACACTGGTTCAGCCCTTCTCGCTCTAGGCTTGTATCCCGCCAGGCCTGCCTAGGAGACTAACCCAGTTTTTGCGGCTGTGCCATGTTCCCCTGGATTGCAAATACAGTCTGAGACCACACTAACAAGGCATATCTGGTTTCTCCTTCATCTGCTGATTGAAACGACATGGTGCTTTGCACAGTCTTTCACAGACTCCTTATCTTGGCTAAGGGAGGGAACCAAAGCACAAGGACAGCCCTGCACAGAGAACGCACCGTCTGCCTCTCTAGTCTCCTCTTTTAGCTCTGTCTCACTCTCAATTACTCCTAAGACATTTAGGGTTTTTGTTTTGTTTTTGTTTTTTTGTAACGTCAGAAGTGACTTGAGAAACATTTAGTAAAAATGCAGGAAAATCCACACAACTGTGGTGGGGAAAGTGGGAGACAAGCAGAGGTTAACATGACAAAGGACTTGCCATGGCAGGCCACTCAAGGAAGGTAGGGAATCTGAATGATTCCTTGCTGTAAACCCAGGGCTTCTTAAAGTTTTTGACACAGAAGTCCTTTTTGCCTAATAAAAAGGATCCCAAACATATAAAATAGGTATGAACATTTACATAAAAATAGCTATCCAACATTTACTAGAAAAATAAATCTGCATTTGCAAGTCTTGTTAAACAGGTTGATTTTCCTTTTTGTGGAATACAGCTAAAGCATTTTCATTGTCAAGACAGGCTGGGATCACAGAACCAAAACAGATATGATCCAGTTGTCCAGTCTGCTGCGAAAGCCTGGGATACTCCAGAGTTTCCTGTGAACTCCAAAGTATCCCCTAACTTTGCCTGAAGTGGGGCAAAATCAGATCAAGACAAGAAAAAACAAAACACTCACCAGAAGTCCCTTGGAAACAGCTAGCAGTAAATTTGAGATGAGTTGAAATTTTCTTGTTAGCATAAACATTCCTTTCTCCAAAGAACATATGAATTTAGTGAAAACAGAGGAAACAGGATGGCACTGTACTGTGCAACTTTATATAACACTCTTTGGGAAAGCACCAGTTCAAGAACAGCCCATGGTTTCAAGCAGAATTTATCAGGTGCCCTCCAATTAATCTGATGTAAAGTATCCAGCTGCAAATCAGACAAGGACACTATATATCTGTGATTTAAAGTGGCTAGTGAAATATAGGTGCTTGATGGGAGTTTGCCAACAAGAAGCTCACCATACAAACATTTTAACAATTTCTAAGGAGGAAAACCTCTGCAAAATATAGTGTTATGTCATATGTACACTGTTAAAATCAGTAAGCAACATTTGATGCAAAGAAACAAAAGCTTAACTGAAATAGGCCCAGGTATGTTGTTAGTATCAAAGGAGAGTACACAGGTTGTACTCTTCCTAGATTGCCCATTCAATGTAGCTGTCTTCAGATACAAGCAATTAACAGACTTCACAAGGTCTACTTTGCATGAAAAACAAAGTGAGCACTTTTCTAAATCATATGCCAGATTCACAGGATCGGTGAAGCTGATGTAAGAAGTCATAAAATACAAATAAATATCATGGATTATTTAGAAATTAAGGTATGGGGAGCACACTTTTAGCCCCAAGAGTTCATCTGAAATTATCTGCCTTGATGCCACCTTGATGTTTAAGGAAGACAGGGCTGTAGAACCAAATGCCACCACAGAACACTGTCAGTCCCGTGCGTCCTAGTGGAGAAGCCTTTTTTTAACGGCACCAAGAAAAACAAGTATGAGCTGAAGGGTAAACTGTTAGCTTATTTGGTGCCAAAAACACTACCATTATTTTCTTCTTTCTTCTGCAGTGTAGCACTGAAAGAATCTGAAGGGCTTTGGCACTTAAATCCCTTTAAATAATTAAGGGAGAAAAGTCAAGGGCATCATTACCCCAGCCAAAGCCAATGCAGACTGACGAAAGCAGAGTTTTCATACATGGCAACTTCACACTCATTTTTACTGCTGAAACTTTTTAAAGTATCTTCTCTAACAAAGGCTCCTTGGAGTTGAAACTTTATCAATGGTGCTAGTGGGTTATGATAATAAAGGGGCTTGTTTGCATTTACTCCCAGCTCATTTAAATGTATACAGATCTTATGGGGTGCTTCTTTAGCGTCAAAAACCCCAAGTACTTCCCATTCTACAAATGAGAAAAATGTCAAGAATGCCCTTTCATAGGATCAGCTTTCTTTGGTAGAAATTTCCAAAACATACATCTATATAAATAAAAATGTAATGTTCGTTTGTGGGATTAACATAACTAAAAAAAAACACTGGACGAATTGACACAAAATTTGGACACAATACATCTATCAGGCCAACAAGTGACTATCACTCATAAAAACACTGAAAAGCACAGTAGAAGACACTTTAAAAGCCAAAAACATAAATATATATTACAGCGCATGCACAAAACCACATATATAAACACACATATATATATACATATACACAAATATATATACACACACAAAACACATATGCACAGACTGGGCCAAAGCAACGCGTGGCAAGTGGCAGTTAGTAGAAGAAGTGCTGAAGCAGCCCAAAAGCTCATGAAGACCAACTCCCACCATGCAGAAAGCGATGGGAACTCCACAAGCTAGTATACTGCCGCAAGAGCACCACATTCCCATGTGTGGTAAGTTCATGTATACATGAAGGTTATGCCATATAGACACACAATCCCCCATGAAGAAGTTTAGGCCCAACAAGAGCATAGGCTTTACAAAACAGCCTCAAAACAATGATAATTTCCTTCAATAGATTCAGTTTTGTCTCCACTTCCATATAGAGAGGGGGGTATCACTGCATTGTAGGTTCTATCACAACCAACCATAATTCTTTTTTTTTAATTTTATTGAATTTTAATATTACAATAGTAAAAAAGGACAGACATACACGAGAGATATGACAATAGCATGACTACAACATACATGAGCGTACACAAAGATCTATAAGCTTCAACACATCCTAACATCAATATAACTTACATAACATACTAACTACAAATACATTTAAAAACAAGTGCCCACAACGGCATTAGACCTCCTTCTCTCTCATCTATGGTGTTTCATTGTCTATTACCGCGCTTCTATATTTCTATACCTTTAAATCTCTTTCTTCTTCCTATCGTGCCCTATCTTACAATCTACTGTTTCATTCTTAGCAACATATACATCATTTTTTGTTTAGACAGAGTAATCCTTATATTCCTTATATTCCTATATATCCAGACATCGTCTATTCCTATTCCTTGGTTCTCTTGGACCAACTTCTTTTTTTAATTTCTAACTCTTCTCCCACTAATTTTCACCGCTCCTACCGATAATCCTAGGCCTTCCTATATTACTAGGTCTTCCACTTGGATAGTTTCCTCTCATCTTTTCTATTTGAGGGCTAGGCTATCATCCATTTTATATTATTTTCCCTGAGCCGTTCTTTGACCGGTGTCCAGTTTGTTGGGAGTACAGGTGTGTTCCTTGAGGCTGCCAGGATATACGTTAGGTGGTCCACAACCAACCATAATTCAATGCCTATTAAACCACTGTAAATACGAGGCTGTACAAAATAATAATAATAATAATTATTATTATTATTATTATTTCTAGACTGCCCTCTCTCCCCAAAGGGACTCATATAAAAAGGCAAACATTCAATGCCATAATTAAAAGTCAGAGAGAGATTTATCCAAAGTGAAAGTCAATAAAATCAACAAGGGATCTTATCATTTTAAAAGAAGGTTTCTCCAACACAGTAGCTCTATATGCCAAAAGATGTTGGTTGTTTCAGCAACAATACACGGAGCCAGGGCTCAAGCTGCATCAAGTACTGAAACCAAACTGTCTAGGGGACCGGGGGCTGTTGCACATGGGTTGGAAAATTAGCTTATAATGAATCACAAACTGACCTGTGCACAGCTGTAGACTGACTACCGACAGATCAGGGAGAAGGACTTGAGAAGGAGACAACAGCTGGGCAGCAAGCATGCCAAATAATCATAGCTTTATCGGTACAGGAGCAATCTGACTATTTTCCATGCAGAATAGTTCCTTGAAGATTAAGCACAATGAAGAGCCATTACATGCTCAAATTGTTAATTTCATGGCCACACTCCATAAAAATGACAAACTCCAACCATACTTCAACTGAGATCAGGGAAGCCAAGTCAATAGACAGAGATTGGAAATGTTGCTTTTTGAGAATACAATTTCAACATACTCCCAGTATATGGGTATTTCAACTGTAAAACACCAGGGTATGTACACTCATCTTTATGAACACCCAACTTTAGGAAATCCAGCAAAAGATTATCACCTGACAGATCATACAGCATCCCTTCCTGCTTTATCCTTGGGTGTTAACTGTCTTCACTACTCTGTCTCCTATGAGTTTATTCCCTCACAATCATTTCTTTTACTTCTCTCATCCAGAGTTTTATCATTTTATGTTGTACATGTGGCCCGCTCATTGTGAGTGATTGCATTATCTCATTGCATTATCTTGTTCTATTTTATTTTGATGCATTTTATTCCTATGTTTTATCTATCTTATTGTAATGTTAGTTCTGTTGTTTTGGGGGTTTTTTGTATTTTGATGTGATGTATTTCTGGGCTTGGCCTCATGTAAGCCGCCCCAAGTTCCCTTTGGGGAGATGGTGGCAGGGTATAAAGTTGTTTTATTATTATTATTATTATTATTATTATTATTATTATTATTAGGTTCACAGACAGACCTGGTTGACAAAAATCCATAAACATAACCTGTGGTGCAACTGGCTGGGAGTCAGCTGCATTAAGATCACTACTGACCGAAAGGTCATAAGTTCGAAGCCAGCCCGGGTCGGAGTGAGCTTCTGGCCAATTTGTGTAGCTTGTTGTCGACCTTTGCAACCCGAAAGACAGTTTCATCTGTCAATTAGGAAATTTAGGTATCACCTATGTGTGGGGAGGCTAATTTAACTAATTTACGAGGCCATAAAAAAAATCTCCAGCAAAAGCATACGGGGATGCAGAAAGTACTTCATCAGTGTCGCAGATGGACGGTGAAGCGACAGCTCCCCCGGTGGCCCGAAAATTAGGATGTGAAATAGCCTCCGAGTGTCTGTCTATATGCGTTGTGTGTCTATGGTATTGAATGTTTGCCATGTATGTGTATATTGTTATCCGCCCTTAGTCCCCTGCAGGGTGAGAAGGGCGGAATATAAATACTGTAAATAAAGTAAATAAATAAATAACCTGGCTTATAAAATAATGCCAGTGCTTTTTGTTTCTAAAGCAACTAATACTATTGTCATTTAACAATTAAAATGTTTTAAATCATTGTTAAAATGTAATTATCATTTTTAACAAATCATTTCATGGCTTGGGAATGTATTCACTGACAGCAAATACTGAGACAATTTAAAAGGTACTAATGGCTGAAGTTAAAATGCTGAGAGCACAAAGAGCCAAAGGAAACAGATAAGAGAGTCCAAGAGAAAAGATGAAAATGCTGTTAAAATACAAACAAAACCTTCCCACTGGCTATCAAACAAAATAAGCAAATATCACATAACCATTGGTGAAAGTGTAAGGCATTCCCAACTGTAACACCATCAAGAGTTGAGATCTGAATTCCTCTGTTCCAATTGCAAGAAATCTTATTTAAATTCCTCATGTTTATAAATCCACTTGCAGCTAACTATTTTTATTATGTATTGTTAAAGGCTTTCATGGCTGGAATCACTAGGTTGTTGTAGGTTTTTCGAGCTATTTGGCCATGTTCTAGAAGCATTATCTCCTGATGTTTCGCCTACATCTATAGCATAATTTTATTATGTCCTTATTATAGTAAATAAACCATAAGACAGTGCCATAGTTATACACATCTTACACACATATGAGAAGGAAATGTGTGCACACTATATTGGGAAACGTAAATAGGCCATGTTGTGATGGTACAAAATGATATAATTGAAAGCATAGAAAGACATTGCTTAATAAAATATATTTCAAATTGAATACAAAACAAATACAATTCAAAGCAATTCTTGGATACGTAATTTCTTAGTCCCGTGATTTTCTGTCATTTTATTTTCTGCCAGAGATAAACTTTGGCAGCACTGTAGATCAAGCATGTTAGCAGATTAAATGTAAAATGAAAGCTACACAGCCATATTACCGATAAGCAAGGATTTGATATCCTTCCTCTTCCTGGAATCCCCATATAACACCTGGCAAGTTTGGTCCAACAGGGAATGCTTAAATTTCGACAACCACAAGCTCTATTACAGACCCAGACAGTTGAACTGTCAAAGATACTCAATTGGGTACAGATTAATAAACTGGTCAAAATGCAAGATGTGACAGGTAAGTAACATACAGATTAATGCAAACATCAGTTTACTAAGCAGGTAGTATAATATCTAATTCATTTACTCTCATTTATATTTATGGACTCTCAAGCTATTCTTTCCTTGAAAAAAAAGACCAGGTTGATAATAGAATACTCCAAATGAAAATATTAATGACTAACATTATTTTTAGAGAAATTTGATACTTTTAAAAAGCTCACATCCCACCCCAGTCATAGAAATCACACGGGCACTTGTCTTTCCCTTCCTTGTTCATGTATTAAATGTTCATCTGTATTTTTTTGTAGTGGCGGAAATGTGTTAGGCTTTTGAAAACAAAGAAAGCAAGTAGAGCTTTTGCTCCTAAGTTGCTTTGGTCTTACATAAAGTGGCAAAATTACAGTGTGCTTTGTTGGAATATTTATTCAATTATTTTGAATATTTTCAAACCATGGATAGTTGAATCCAAGATTTGGAGTATCGGCTGTAGAAGATGCCAGGAAACAGAAAATACATGTACAGAAGAAGGTATGTTAGGTATCATCATGTCAAATAGAAGGCAATGGTGCAATGGATTAAACCCTTGTGCCAGCTGAACTGCGGACCAAAAGTTTGGTAGTTGAATTACAGGGAGCAGGGTGAGCTCCCGTCTGTCAGTTCCAGATTCCCATGTGGGGACATGAGAGAAGCCTCACGCAAGGATGGTAAAACATCCAGGTGTCCCCTGGGCAACGTCCTTGCAGACTGTCAATTATCTGACACCAGAAACAACTTGCAGTTTCTAAAGTCGCTTCCGACGCGGAAAAAAAATCAACTGATATTGAAACAGACCTGTGGTCACTGAAATATTCTTTCTGCTACACCATTACAATTTCTTTTCTCACTCAGACCTGCCCACTTGATGCTAGGGTTGCTCTGCGAAAAACCGGGAGCAGGAATTGATGTGCCCTGCTCTTGTGCTGTTAACAGAATTAAGAAGGAGGAATGCTCAGGTGTGGCTTCACAAAGTGTGAATTATCTCAACCTGCTGATTGCAGCAGATCAAACAGCCATGAAAGGCACAGCACAGGGGCTGTTTTAAAAGCTGGCAGTCCATCTGGACGAATACCTAAAACATTATCTGTAACTCAGCATTCATATTAATCAAACACAGCCTGAAAGTTCAAGAAGTTCTCATGTTTCGGCAAAACATACTGACTCCACACTAAAAGAACCTGAAATCTCATACACAAAGAGCTTCTTGCTACCAGTAACTCCTAATGGGAGATAATGGAAGCTTCTTTCAAATGAAACATCTAAATGGACGCAGAGCTTGTTTTCTCCAAAGGCAGCCAGGCATTACTGCTGCCACAGTCACTTTCAATCAAGCTTTTACTGTGAAACAAAACAAAGGAAGAAGTTAAATCCATGGGAGATTTCCAATGAATACTTAAAAATCCTTTCTGCAGATGAAGTGGGAGGGCAACAGCAGAAATGACCTTAAAAAGCTGGTTTCTTCCTAGCCTTTAATTAGCTTATCCCAGGTACTATATGAAGAAAAAGCCAAGGCAGTGGTAGCACAAAGGAAACAAGAATGAGTAAACAGAACTCATTCTTGTTTACTCAGTGCAGGGAATGTAGTACACAAACATGGTACATTTTCAGAATAGAAAATATGCCATATTTACACCAACCTTTGTATAGACACCTTCACATATATGTGTATCAAAATATCCAGGGTTAGTAGAGCAAAAGCATAATGTAACAACACATATTGCTGTCACAATACCAACAAATGGACAAATGGGTGGAACTTGGGGAAAGGGTTGTACTCCACAGGTATAAGCACGTCCCAATCCCACTCCATCTGAGGATATCTAGGCATTAGGCAGTTCAGATGGAATGGGATCTCTCCAGAGTACCTAAACTTGGCTAGGAGGTGGTGATTACACAGATAATACCCACGTTTAAATAACCCCTTGATAACATGGTAAAGTCTAGTCAAGTCCAACTCTGGGAGTGGAGCCCATCTCCGTTTCTAAGCCCAAGAGCCAGCATTGTCCATAGATGCCTCGTAGGTCATGTGGCCGGTATGACTGCATGGAGTGCAGTTATCATCCGCCAAAGCAGTACCTATTGATCTAATCACATTTGCATGTTTTTGAACTGCCAGGTTGGCAGAAGCTGGGGCTAAAGATAGGAGCTTACCCCATCCTGCAGATTTGAACCACCAACCTTCTGGTCAGCAAGTTCTGCAGCTTAGCTGTTTAATGTGCTGCGCCATCGTGGCCCCCATTACATAGTAAAGATACATAAATATTTAAGACTAGCCGTCCCCTGCCACGCATTGATGTGGCCCAATCTGTGTATATGTGTTTTGTATGTGTATTTATGTGTGCATTTGTGTGTATATATATATTTGTGTATATGTGGTTTTGCGCATGCACTGTAATGTATTTTTGGGGGGCTTTTTAAGTTTGTTCCACTTTGATTTTTCAGTGTTTTTATGAGTGATGGTCACTTGTTGGCCTGAAATGTATATTGTGTCCAAATTTTGTGTCAATTCGTCCAGTGGTTTTTGAGTTATGTTAATCCCACAAACAAACATTACATTTTTATTTATATAGATTTCCAGCACTGTGTCTTACATCATAGTCTCCTGGGCTCCCCCCTCCCCCCAAAAAGAGCAGTGGTTCTCAACCTCGGATCTTCTGAATATTTCAGATTTTCTGCCTGAAGTCGCAACAAGTATAGCCAATTGTAAGGAATTTTGGGGGCTGAAGCCCAAAACCGCTGTAGGACCAAAGGTCGAGAACCACTACTATAAAGCATCATGTATCAATAGTGTTGAATAAATATTAATAAACTATTTATAGAAAATGTGGTAAGCACTCATCTTGCAATTGAACAGATACAGGTCTTAGTGTGCTGCTAGCATGGTGCAATGGTTTGAGTACCGGACTACAACTCTAGAGACCAGGATTCAAATCCCCATTCAGTCACTGAAACCCACTGAGTGACCCACTGCAAGTCTTATCCTCTCAGCTTTAAAGAAAAGCCAAGGGAAACACCGCTTGAATACACCTCGCCAAGAAACCTTGTAGAGTATCCATACATCTGAAATTGCTTGAAGGCAACAGGTTTGACTATTCTTATTTAAATGACATGTAACACTCATATTTAGCATTCCTAAGTGTTTGACAAAAACAAACCTCTTAACAAGCCTCAGTGTGACTTATCATAACTGACTGTAACAGGCATATTTATTACTTTGGCCAGCTACCAATATGTTGTACTACTTCTAGTGTGTTCATGGGAAGCAAAAGGACATGGGTACCACACAATGGTGGCTGTACTAAGTAATGAATATGCCTCTTGAAATCAGTTATGGTGAGTCAAGCTGAAACCTAATGGGAAGCACAAGAAGTTGATGATTTATTCTGCTTTCAGGAGCCACAGTATCCACCAAGATGCCTCCCCTATTAAATGAGAAGACATCCCAATAGAATGCAATGAGATGCTGCCATTTACTCTCTTCCAAGGTTTTTAAACATCTCATTCTTGTGCCTTTTCAGGAAATTGCATGGCCAAATTATCCTGTGCAACCAGAAGCTTCCCCATACAGGAGTGGTTATCATAGGACCCAGCTACACTGCACTAAAATGTGGTGCAGTGGGTGCATTATCATAATGCGCATTAACCCGGAATAAACCTGAAAATCCACCCTCTCCTTCCTCTGTTGCACCTGTAAATGATGTAACAGAGCTTTCGAGAGGAAAGGGCTAAAATGGAAAGCCTCAAAATAGTTCTTTCTTCCAGTTATCCTTATGAGAAAAATGTCTTTATTTCGACAATAAGTAACAACTCACAATAATGAATAAGCCATACTCAATCATAGTGTAATAAGGGTGGTCCAGCATGGTCCTTATAACAATATGTGGAACTAGCCGTCCCCTGCCACGCGTTGCCGTGGCCCAGTCTGTGTATATGGGGTTTGTGTGTGTGTGTGTGTGTGTTTGTGAATATATGTGGTTTTGTGTATGCACTGTAATTTGTTTTGTTTTGTTTTTTGGGTTTTTTGCTTTTTAAGTCTCTTTTGCTGTGTTTTATGAGTGATGGTCACTCTTTGGCCTGATAGGTGTATTGTGTCCAAATTTGGTGTAAATTCATCCAGTGGTTTTTGAATTATGTTGATCCCACAAACGAAGATTACATTTTTATTTCTATAGATTCTACACTTACAGGAGTATTGCTTATCTTAAGAATACTTACCATGGCAGCTGTTGATAAACACTACCAAGCTCCCAAAAGCAGCCCATTTGACAAATATAAAGATACCTTGGAGAACATTTTCAACAACAAGTACAAACCTGAAGAAAGCAAAATAATAATTTTCCCTTCTACTATCTAATATAGTGCAGGTGAGAGATCACCATCATAATAACAAACAACTCTGTTCATTTCTAATGACAGAGATAGTGATGAAGCCAACTTTCAATGGAGATCTACTGGTATCCTTCTTTAAATTTCTTCACTGTTTTGGTGGGCAGCTCTAAAGAGGGAAGATTTCACCCCTGACACCTTATTGTGGGAAGGCACTTCAAAAGAAAGACATTTCAGACCCTACTTTCCCGCCAGGTCCCTGTCCTTTCTGATCTCTCCTGCCTTCCTGCTCATCTATACTGTATATTCCTTATTGTACCTCCAAAGACCCTCTGTGTAATGTAACCACAGGAATGCCTCTGTAAGGAGGATACATAGGGTACAAAGGCAGGGAAGTTATAAGATGATGTAGGGGACATTAGACTGAAACAGCAAAGAATTAAAATCACAGCAGAATAAGGCACTCTTTGGTCTTCTGCAATTAATCCATGTTACAGATTTTTCACTAATTTAGGATTTCTTCATGCATTATTATTCCAGTTTAGCTGAATTGAAACCACATCCCACATAAAAGAAGAAAAAAGCTGGTACTATATCTGGATCTACATTGAATTCTAGACTAAATCAAACAGAGTGAAGAGAAGCCTTAACAAACCCAACAGGCCAGGACTGAGAAAGACTTTGATCTTGACATGCAAGAATGCTCAAGGAGGGAGGTTGCATTACAGCAGCTAAATCAGGCTGTCAGAAAAACATGGAGTAGTTCTTTGGGCAAGAGCTCTTTAATTCTGAATGGAGGTAGATTGGTTGCTGTTGTGACTTCTTTAGTCTATTTTTCTCCACTGACCTTAAGGTGGAACATATGGGTCTCCTCTTCCTTAATAGCCCTGTGAAGTAGGTCAACCTGAGAGCCAAGGTCACCCTGTGGGTTTCATGGCTCAGTGAAGACTTGATCTCCCAATTCCCAATCCAGCACTGTGGCCATTACACCACCCTGTCTCTTACCCTGGCTTTCATCTCTTTCCTCCACCCCCTGTCCTTTCTACGTGTACTGCAGATTTAATTGGCAAGCTGGGTCAGAGCTTCACCAAACCCTTTTCAGTTTCATTCTGTGGCCCTGCTCAGAATCACAATAGGTTCTATCCTTCCTCATGTGCAAACCCTCTTTCCCCATGCAGATTCTTTTGATTCAGAAACCAATAAAAAGTTGCTTTATAAATTGCCTGACCAGCTAAGAGAAGAGAGCAGAAAATGTCAAACATAAATTTTGCCATTCTCATTTACTGCACTCACTTTTATACCAGGAAACTATGTTTTTCTGTAAAAAAAAAAAAAAGTTAAAAAAATTAAGGAGTAGAAAGGATGCAAAATATGGAATGAAAGAGCTTCCAGGAATGATAATAGTTGGCTGAGATCTTTTGCAGGGCTCTGTGAAAACGACACAAGCAGCAGGGACAATTGCTATTTTGGAGACAAGTTTCAACCGCAATTCTCTCCTCAGACAAGGAGAAAGTGAGAAGTTCACTTACAAGAGTTTTAAGATAAGCTCTATGGGACTGTTGAAAATGATTCAGAACAAAGTAGGAAGGAAGCACAAAACAGGTTCATCAAGCACAGCGCATTGAACACACCTCTGGTTGGACACAAGGACCTGTTTATCTTGGGAAAAGGGGGACAGATCAGACCGTTTTGTCTGTATCCCTTAGGCAGCCATTCAGAGAGCTAAGGAGAGTTCCTGGCCATCGCTGGACTGCCTTGCTAACATCAGGAGAGGCATCAAGTGAAGTTGAACCAACTCCAGCCTAACTGAATGGTGTGGACTCTGCTGTAGATTGGAACAGATAATCTGAATGGCTCTGTGGAATCTGGGGCAGTCTGAAGCACTTTGGGGTTTTTAAACAACACATTCTAGATAAATAACAACTAATACAAAATGATGAGGCACATGCACAGAGTTCATTCAATGAGATCTTCCTTAAAGAAACCAATACAATATTATCTTGACTTTTAAAACTAAATTGAATGGGGTCTAGATATTAATGTTGTACAGGGAGCAGACACACACATACACACACATATATATATACACATACATACATATACATATGTTTTGGAAAGCATAGGGAAGGGTTAACACCCCTGTTGTGTTTGCTTTGATGTCTGTGCCCCTCTTCACCTCACCTTCTGTCCCTGTGATAACTGGATTTTGAAAAATTGGATTGTTGCGGAAACAAGGATTGGTGAGAAAGCTTCAGTTGAGACACCTTTTTCCCACATTGAGACACCTTTTCCTACTTTAGGAGGAATTTCCCCTCCGAGGGGTAAATTTCTCTCACTTCCAGTTGCCTCACCCCCGTTCTTAAATATGAGTTGTTTATAAGTAAGATGTTTGTAACTCAGGGACTGCCTGTACTGCTTTTTCGTCTTCTCTATTGCCTTTCTACAAAGAAGAACTCATTTCTTGACAGACATAAACACAACTTACATGAGGCACAACACCCAGGAGAAAAAGCTTACTGCAAATATTTCAATGCTTTCTGGTCCATGACTCAAAATCCTTCCTTTTTGTTCAAAGCTCCAGTAGAACCCTTCTTGCTAATCTTTTTCCATTTCATTAAAACAACACAGACTGCCTGTCTCCAGAGAAAGACTGACACAGGATATACAGAGAAATCTATCATTAGTAATACATGGGAGCATAATTTATAAATGTGTCAAAGCCATTTTCTGAAGGAAAAAAAATCTGGAGACCGGCCCCCACCCACCTCCCCACACGCCTGCCCCGTGAGTTTACTGGTCTCTAGTAAGCACTCAGACAGAACCCAATTAATTTGACTTGGGGAGCTCAAAGATTAGCAAGTGGGCTCCAAGTGGAAACCTCAAAGTACATCTTTGCTTGTTTATATTTTGACCAGAGTAGTCATCTGTTGCCAGAAAACCCAGCAGCATCTATATTAATCAACTGAATATATAAAATGATGCCCTTCTTTGCATTGCTCATCCAGGAACAGAGTACATAACTATGTTTACTGAACTTTGTGTAATGCTCCTGAGAGGAGAGCAAGCGGGACCCTCTTTTTCATTAGGAAAAAAATGAGTTACAGAAGGATTAAGGGATTACATACACATTTGCTCTTATTCAAACAAGCCCATTTTAAATAGCAATACAAGTGGAGGAACAGGAGAAATAATCAAAATGAGAGGAATAAAAATGGAAGAAATAGAGAAAAGGGGTAATTTAGTATTCAGTTATATATTTATTTAAGGTATTTTTGTATCACTCCCTCAGTGACAAACAAATATAAACAAAATAAAATTAAAACTATGCCGAAGCTTAGGAGTCAGAGGAAATGTAAAAGATTTGATTTCTTCAGGTCTAAGATTCCTAAAGTTGCTCATATAGCAATTATTGTGATGAAAAATGAAAGATTGCAAAAGAGTCAAAACTCATGCACCTAACAAATGCTTGGGTGGGGGAGATCAAATAGTACACATGCAATGGTCATTCCTTCTACTTGGCATTAGATAAGTGGTTCTCAACCCGTGAGTCCCCAGGTGTTTTGGCCTACAACTCCCAGAAATCCCAACCAGTTTACTAGCTGTTAAGATTTCTGGGAGTTGAAGACCAAAACATCTGGGCACACAGAGGTTGAAAACCACTGCATTAGAGAGAGAGAATACCAAACATGTTTTTCCACCTAAACAAGATCATGACTAAAAGGAAAATGTATGGAAGCATCAAATCAGGTAGGTTGAGGATTACTGCATGGACATGGGCACTGATGCTAGAGAGAATTTTGCTTCACGCTATACACTATACACTCATAGTATCTTCCAATGCTAGGTACTTTGAAGTGCTATTCATATTCTGGAAAGTTGTTTATTCATTCAGTTGCTTCTGACTCTTTGTGACCTCATGAACCAGCCCACGCCAGAGCTCCCTGTCGGCCGTGGCCACCCCCAGTTCCTTCAAAGTCAAGCCAGTCCCTTCAAGGATACCATCCATCCATCTTGCCCTTGGTCGGCCCCTCTTCCTTTTTCCTTCCTTTTTTCCCCAGCATCATTGTCTTCGCCAAGATTTCCTGTCTTCTCATTATGTGGCCAAAGTACTTCATCTTTGTCTCTAATATCCTTCCATCCAGTGAGCAGTCGGGTTTTATTTTCTGGAGTACAGACTGGTTTGATCTTCTTGTGGTCCAAGGCACTCTCAGAATTTTCCTCCAGCACCACAGTTCAAAAGTGTCTATATGCCTTTGCTCAGTCTTCCTTATGGTCCAGCTCTCGCATCCATAGGTTATTGCTTTAACTGTGTGGATCTTCATTGCCAGTGATGTCTCTACTGTATTATCGAAGGCTTTCATGGCTGGAATCACTGGGTTATTGTAGGTTTTTTGGGTTGTATGGCCATGTTCTAGAAGCATTCTCTCCTGACGTTTTGCCTACATCTGTGGCAAGCATCCTCACAACCTCTGAGGATGCTTGCCACAGATGCAGGCAAAATGTTAGGAGGGAATGCTTCTAGAACATGGCCATACAACCTGAAAAACCTACAACAACCTGATGTCTCTACTCTTCACTATTTTATCAAGATTGGTCATTGCTCTCCTCCCAAGAAGTAAAGGGTCTTCTGATTTCCTGGCTACAGTCTGCTTCTGCAGTAATCTTCGCACCTAGAAATACGAACTGTCACTGCCTCCATGTTGTCTCTCTCTATTTGCCAGTCACCAATCAGTCTACTTGCCATAAACTTGATTTTTTATGTTTAACTGCAACTCAGCTTTTGCACTTTTTTCTTTCACCTTGGCTGTAAGGCTTCTTAGCTCCTCCTCGCTTTCAGCCATCAAAGTGGTATCATCTGCATATCTTAGGTTGTTAATGTGTCTTTCAGCAATCTTAACTCCAGGCTTGGATTCGTCAAGCCCTGCATGTTGCATGATTCTGAAAAGAAGTAACTGCAAACTCAGACAAAGGCCAAAGTTTGAAGAAATACAAAGCTGTGTTAGGAAGGGAGATCCTAAAGGCACAGGGAGGGAAATGCCAGTCCAAGGAGGTACAAAATATTCCTGCAATCTTGGTTGACTGTAAGAAGACAGGAGAACAAAAAAATGAAGGAAAGAGGGGAATGAAATGGAGTATCCTGAAAAGAGAGCACGGTTGGCTGGCTGGCACCCACTTGCTAAATCTCAGTCTGCAATTGCCTGGAAGCTTGCCACACTGTAAGACCACAATGGCCTTATTTCTTTGATATTTCCTTTTACAAGCTCATGGGTTTGACAGGCCATTAATCCAGACACTGATGTGTGGAAACTCTTACATTGTTTGCCTGCAACCTCCGTCTTGTATCATTGTAGTCCAGTTAGAATATCTGCAAAACTGTGCAGTCTTTTTCTTCAGGAAGACAAAACAGCCACATCTAATAAACAAGACTAACGCTGCTGCTAAATCAGCTAGTTTTATTTAAGAGCTTTCTTGGGAAGGATGTAGGATATTGTCCTTTACAATGGGAGACTGCCTATCTTCCTGACTTTATTGAAAGCTCAGAACTTTATTCTTTAATGTTAATATGAAAACAGCCAAAGTAATATACACCACACACATAGCCATATATATGAGAGAGGAGAGTGTACAATAACAACAACAATAATACTGGCCTTCTCCACTTGAGAGGTGAAATGATCTAGACCAGGAGTCCTCAAACATTTGAAACAGAGGGTCAGGTCACAGTTCCTCAAACTGTTGGAGGGCCGGATTATAATTTTTTAAAAAAACATGAATAAATTCCTATGCACACTGCACATATCTTATTTGTAGTGCAAAAAAACCCACTTAAAACAATAGAATAATTAAAATGAAGTACAGTTTTAACAAATATAAACTTATTAGTATTTCAATGGGAAGTGTGGGCCTGCTTTTGACTGATGAGATAGGATTGTTGTTGTTGTGTGCTTTCAAGTCGTTTCAGACTTAGGTTGACCCTGAGGGAAGGCCGGGTAAATGACCTTGGAGGGCCATATCCAGCCCCCGGGCCTTAGTTTGAGGACACCTGATCTAGACCTACCTTCCCAAAATGTGCATGTTTCTTTTTCTGCATGCTGCCCTTTTCCAAGTCCAAGATGAAGCTCTCATTCTTCCGATAACTATCACATACTCTTCCCCCATCCTCCACCTTTGGGGTCATTTTAACATATAAGAACAGTCAAACTAGACCAGAGAAGGGGCAGCCCAATGTTCTCTTTGCACAATCAGTTGCTAGTGGAAATCCACATGAGTGTCCTGTACCCTCTGTCTCATATCTAGTAACTGGTATACAGAGCCCCACGGCCCCATAGCCATTGACAGCCCTCCTTGAATCTATCTAATCTCATTTCAAAACCATCCAAGTTACCAGCCATCATTATAGCATGGGACAGATAACACCACATTTGTAAGTATTAATTGTGTGAGAAAGCATTTTTCTTTGTCTTCAATAGTCCCACCCTTCAGAATAAAGGACTGGCCCAGGATCAAGAGCTATGAGAAATGCATTTCTATCACCTCTCTCTTTATTTACTTCCCCCCTAAACAGAAAAGCCCCACACCTGTCCTCATAACTGAATGGACCCCAGTTCCTTGATCACTTTTGTTGACCCTTTCTTCAAGACATTGGGGAAATACCTCCACAGTACTCGCCTGGTCGGGGGGAGTCCATTGAGACAACTAGTTGCAGCAAGGTCTCCCCAATTCCTTCTTCTCAGGGCAAGAAGAGAAGTAGCTGTCATGGGATCCCTAGGGGATCTCCCCAACTGAGAAGAAAAGCATGGCAGATGCCATTTTTGCACCTCAGAAGCCCTTCTGTTGGGGCCATGCCAGACTTGTGAGGGTGGTGTTTTAGAGGGATGGCTCTGTTAGATGATGATGGCCTCTGTTATTCATATTACAGATGGTGCAGGGTCCTGGCCTTCGTTTGCAATTCTGTAACATAATTCCACGAGGTTTTTTTCCCCGTAAAGTAGTGTGTGTTAGGAGACGATATATTAGCTGATCTCTTTTAGCTATCTTCTCATTACAAAAAATATGACTTTCCTTGCTGAAACCAGATGTTGAAGAGCCCAGGGAGAAGACTACCAAATTAGCGTAATGAACATGGAGCTCTACTTCAATAATCCCTATATAAGCTAGTTAGGATGTTAAGTGAGATGAATACGAAATTCGCCTTTAAATTGTTGTGCTTTCAGATGAACTGTAAAATGTTGCTACAGAAAACCTTCACATTTGTAGCAGCATGCTAACTATTTAAATATTCATTCATTCTGCATAATTTCTTTCCCTTTTAACTTGCAAAATTTGAGGATCTTTGAAAACAACAAAACTTTCTCTTCCTTGGCAACTTCGTTTTCACCCTGAGTCTTATCTTGTGTAAATACAGTTCATGAAATTCCAGTAATATTGGTTCTTTACATGATGATAAAACAAGAAAGAGCCTCATGGCACCTTAAAAATGAACATCATTTTCCTGGCATAAACTTCCTATGGGCCATAACTGTAGTAGTGGTTTCTGTGGGATCTAGCCCACAAAAGTTGATGCCACAAAATTGTAAATCTTTAAAATACCACAATGCTGCTGTTTTTCATGTTACAGATTTATTCAAATATCCTTCTGGAATTTTGTCAGTTCTGCAAAATTCATTTAGAGATAATAATAATAAAAACAGATATCTCTGATGGTCTTAGGAACCCCTTTGGCAGAAAAGGCTGAAGATCTCTCTGTCTGTCCTTCTCTTACTTTTTTGGAAACAGCCAGAAAATCCTCTCATCAAAAGCCCTCCTGTTGTGAATGTCCAGCATCTCACCTGACCTCTCAGCCCAGGGGAGAGCTGTTCCTGAGACTCCAAACAAGGAGAGAAGAGCAGGCATGCTCAGTGCATGGCAGCATGGTGCACATGCATGGGTGAAGTAGAGTGTGCAAGGGTGGAGGGAGGCTCACACCATCAAACGCCTTCATGAAAGGGAAGGAAGCGCCCATGCGATGTGGGACTGAGAGTGACCCAGCAGCACCAGGAGGAGGAGCAGAATCAGCTTAGATAATTTGTAATGCTATTAATTAGAAAAAAGTCAGTCTTTCCTTTTTTTTTAAATTAATGTTCCCAATAGAAAATGCAAAAGGATGTGGGTGAACTACAATTCCCAAGATCATGGGTCAATCCTCCATAACCTGCAGCTCTCCTTTTGCAGGGATGCAACTAGTGCTTGAATTGAGCCATCTACCACTGTTGGAAAACATTCTGCTCTGACAGTTCAAATACCATCAGCTAATATCACATCAGGTTTATTTGCTCTAATGCACATTACATTTACCTACACTAAACTGAACTGCTTTTCGATTTGGTTATATATTTACCCATTGTGGAGTAATCTGTTTAGATCTGCTTCATTTTTTACCTTTCTGAGACCCGCTTTCATCATCAAATTTGGTGATATCGTGGTGTATCACTGCTGACTTATTATACTCACTGATGTACTTATGAATACACAAAGTGGCACCGTTCTTTCCAACCACAGACCCTTGGGGAAAGTTAAAGCTTAGTTCCCTCTACTGCAAGAACTGCCTGTTTACTTCCACTCTCTGCTTCCTGTTTAATCTAGTTACTGATCCCTAGAAAGTCCTGTTCCCTTATGCCACAGCTGCTAAGTTTACTCAGGAGCATTGGTGAAATGCTTTCAGGAAGCTCAAGTATACACTGTCTGCATAAGATCACAACTATCTATGTGTCTGTTATCATTCTGAAAGTAGCTTTAAATGTGCTGGTGAAGCAGGATGTCGCTTCGCAGAGATTAAGCAAAATTGGGACAGGGTTGCTAAATCTATTTGTCAACATGCAAAGTGGACCTTCTGGGGGAAGCAAAAGAGAACAGCCTTTCCTGGCCCCTTCCCACATACACAATGCTCCCCTTTCATTCCTCGACAGCTCCTGCTCAGATCTCAATGGCTGCACCCCATGGAACGATGACTTTTCCTCAGAGAGAGCCCTGCTCTTTAGAAACATATAAAATAGTTATAAAACATTATTGTTTGACATTAATTGACGGGTAGAATGAAATGGAAAGAGGAAAGCTGTCTGAAGTCCAAGAGTTGCTTTTCAACATCTCATTTGTAATGTGACAGAAGGAACAGCTGGGGGCAGGCAATCTGCTTATTGTCAATGGGAAAGTGACGGGAGGACAGAAGGAGCCTCACCAGGAATCTGCCCTGTTATTTCAAAAGCCTTCGGTGAAGGGTGACTGGGCTTCTACCTCTGACCTGACCTCTGCCCCTCAAGAAGCCTCACAAATCTTCCCTGACAACTGCAGAACAGCACCTCAACACAACGGATGGGCCTCCAGAAGGCCGCAGTCCCGTTCTCTCACCCCAAGAAGGCAGCCCACCAAAGCCCACCCTATGAGCAAAAAGCAAGATGGGCTGCCCTTCCAAGGTTAATGCATACAGACAGCAGAGGAACTTCATCTGAAATATCTGCCATGCAAAGAAAGGCACATAAACAGACACAAACATACACTTCCATGCATGCAGATCATCATCATCTTTATTTATACCCCACTATCATCTCCCCGAAGGGGACTCAAGGCGGCTAACATGAGGCCAAGCCCAAAACATACAATACAGCCAAATAAAATACAAAACAGAAAGATTACATCATGACAAAATACATAAAGTAGCAAAATAAAATAAACAGTGTAAAATAACATAATAAAAGTCAAACAGAAGGGGCGGGCCGAATGCACGAGATAAAAGGATAAAACCCTGGATGAGATAGGAATAGGGAAAAATGTATTTGTGAGGGAGGAGCCAAGAAGGAGGAACAGTGGGGTTAGGCCTTCATTAAGGACAGGGGAAAGTGCATCATGAGGACAACAGTAGATGGAAACAGACAAAAACAGGTTAAATCAGTGGTTCTCAACCTGGGGTTCCCAGATGTTTTTGGCCTACAACTCCCAGAAATCCTAACAGCTGATAAACTGGCTGAGGTTTCTGGGAGTTGTAGACCAAAAACATCTGGGGACCCCAGGTTGAGAACCACTGGGTTAAATGGTCACTCTCCAAAGGTTCATCGAAAGAGCTAGGTTTTTAGATTTTTCTTAAAGGCTGCTAGGGTGGGGGTTTGCCTAATCTCACCAAGCAGCAAATTCCAAAGCCGGGGGGCCACAGCGGAGATGGCTCTCTCCCTCGTTCCCACAAGTCATGCCTGTGATAGAGGAAGAGGCGAAAAGAGGACCTCTCCAGAAGATGAAGAGATCGTGCAGGTTTGTGGTAGGAGATGTGGTCACAAAGGTAGGTGGGTCCCAAAACCAGGGCTTTATAGGTAACTAGCTGTACCCGCCACGCGTTGCTGTGGCCAACCTTCCCCCTATCTCCCCTTCTTTCCCTCCTTCCTTCACTCCCTGTTTCCTTCCTTCCTGTCTTTCCTTCTCTCCTTCCTTCCTTCTCTATCGCTTTCCTTCCTCTTCTGCTGTCTCTCTTTTCTTCCTTCTCTCTTTCCTCCTTTCTTTCCCTCCCTCTTTCTCTACATTTTATCCCCTTCCTTTGCTCCCTCTTTCCTTCCTTCTTCCTTTTTCTCTTCTGCAGTCTCTCTTTTCTTCCTTCTCTCTTTCCATCTTTCCTTCCCTCCCTCTTTCTCTACATCTTCCCCCCTTCCTTCGCTCCTTCTTTCCTTCCTTCTGTCCCTTTTTTTCCTTCTCTCCTTCCTTCTTTCTCTAACTTTCCTTCCTCCCCCTTTTTCTTTCCCTCCCTCTTTCTCTCCTTTCTTCCTTTTCTACCTCATTCCTTCCTTCCTTCTTTCTTTCCCTCCCTCTTTCTCTCCTGTCAGGGGTGATTTGAATGCAATATTCCTGCTTCTTGGCAGAATGGGGTTGGACTGGATGGCCCATGAGGTCTCTTCCAACTCTTTGATTCTATGATTCTATGATTCTTCCTTGACAGATTAGAAGGGGGCGTGGCTTGGAGGTAACGTGAGGAGGGTAGAGGGAGGAGGGGAGGGGGGATGGGTTTAGAAGGGGGCGTGGCTTGGAGGGTAACGTGAGGAGGGGAGGGGGGATGGGTTTAGAAGGGGGCGCGGACTTGGAGGGAACGTGAGGAGGGTAGAGGGAGGGGGGATGGGTTTAGAAGGGGGCGTGGCTTGGAGGTAACGTGAGGAGGGAGGAGGGGAGGGGGGATGGGTTTAGAAGGGGGCGTGGCTTGGAGGTAACGTGAGGAGGGTAGAGGGAGGGGGGATGGGTTTAGAAGGGGGCGTGGCTTGGAGGTAACGTGAGGAGGGAGGAGGGGAGGGGGGAGGGGTTTAGAAGGGGGCGTGGCTTGGAGGTAACGTGAGGAGGGAGGAGGGAGGGGGGATGGGGTTAGAAGGGGGTGGCGGGCTTGGAGGTAACGTGAGAAGGGTAGAGGGAGGGGGGGAGGGGGGATGGGTTTAGAAGGGGGCGTGGCTTGGAGGTAACGTGAGGAGGGAGGAGGGGAGGGGGGATGGGTTTAGAAGGGGGCGTGGCTTGGAGGTAACGTGAGGAGGGGGGAGGGAGGAGGGGAGGGGGATGGGGTTTAGAAGGGGCGTGGCTTGGGGGTAACGTGAGGAGGGGAGGGGGGATGGGTTTAGAAGGGGGCGTGACTTGGAGGTAACGTGAGGAGGGTAAGAGGGAGGAGGGGAGGGGGGATGGGGGCACGCGCGCGTGTGCCGCGCGGGGGGAGAGGGGGCGCACATGCGCGCGTGTGTGCCGTGCCAGGGGAGTGAGGGGGCGCGCGCGCGCGCGTGCCGCACCGGAGGGGGGAGAGGGGGCGCGCGTGCGTGCCGCGCCGGGGTGTGTGAGGGGGCGCGCGCGCATGTGTGCGTGTGTGCCGCGCCGGGGGGGTGAGGGGGCGCGTGCGCGCGTGTGTGCATGTGTGTGTGTACCGCGCCAGAGGGGGGAGAGGGGGCGTGTGCGCGCGCGTGTGTGTGCCGCGCCGGGGGGGTTGGGGGCGCGCGCGTGTGTGTGCCGCGCCGGGGGGGAGGGGGAGGGGCCATGTGTGTGCGCGCGCCAGGGAGTTTGCGCCAGTGCGCATGCTCAGTTGTTTTGCCGTTTTTTGTGGTTGTTGTTGTGTGGTTTTGATTTCTGAGTGGATTAGTTTGTACCTAGTGGGTTGTCCTTGGGGCATGGCAATTTTGGTAGAGTTGTGTGGAGGGGTTTTAGAGTTTTGTTTCCTCGTTGGACGCCAGTAGGAAATTTATATATATAGATGACCTGCACCTTGAATTGGCATCGGAAGATGAATGGCAGCTAATGGAGCTCTTGAACAGAGGGGTTGATTGCTCCCTGTAATTCGCCCCAGTTAGTAGTCTGGCTGCCAAACATTGGGCCAATTGGAGTTTTTGGGCCATCTTCAAGGGAAGCCCCACATAGAGTGCATTGCAATAGTCCAATCTAGAGGTAACTAAGGTGTGGACCACCGTGGTCAAGTCAGACTTCATGAGGTACGGTTGCAGCTGGTGCATGAATTTTAATTGTGGAAAGGCCCGCCCAGCCACCGCCGACACCTGCAGATGCCTTCTTGTGGCGACACACCACTCAGAACAATTAAAAAGCTAAAAGTAAAAGATAAGGAAATTCCAAAACAGCAGCAATAACGCAGTAAGAGATAACGTTTACACAAGCCATAAAGCAAAAAGCCTTACTACACAAGAAGGTCTTTGTATTATGGCGAAATACTATCAAAGAGGTAGTGACAAGCATTTTCAGAAAGAGAATTCCACCAAGTATGATCACTAAAAATATTTTTTCCCTTGCCGTGAGACATGGGGATACTGGAATGTGGCTAGAGAAGGCCACTTTAGAGAAGAAAATTTCAGCAGATATTGATTGTCAACTGTTAAAGTTGACAACTGTTAAAGTTAACAACTGAGAGATGTACCCTTTGGGTTTCTGTAGCCTCTATGAAGAACATAAAAAAAGCTAACGGCAGAGGGGAGACCTAAACTCCCTCCTACACAAAACAGTCCCAAATTCATAACAAGGCTGCAGGTATTTAACAGCAAGTTAAAAGAAACTGGCCCAAGGCTACTTAATATTAATTAAATATAAAATGAAGTTTACTTTTATCGCCTGTGGAGTAACATGCGGGAGAGGCACAGCTTAACTTTTCTTTAGAATGAAGTTCCCTGGTCAGGAGCAACCACCAAAAAATACTCTTTTGTGCCTTTCAGGACAACTGCGACTTATACTTGAAAATTAAACTGAAAATTGTGACAAAGCTTTGGTTCGTAGAAGATAAGAAACTTTGCACTTGATTGATGCCTGGGCCACCCTCTCCCGACCCTCCCTCCCCAAAGCTAACTTCCACCAAGAACAATGTTTTCTGTTTGGAGTCCAGGGCCAGCAGTTGGGGTTTCCACAGCTCCTGCTACATGTACCTTGCAAAAGAGCAGTAGCTACTTTTAAAATGGTGATGGATGGTATGAATAGAAGGCTGCATTCCATAATCAGGGTATTGTTCTCCCTAAATGGACCCAGACTCCGCAAACATGCTTCTCAGCACAGTGCCAGGGAAGGGTGTGTGTCTTGTTTTTAAAACAGTAAATTATGTTAATTCATTTCCTCTGGCCAAACAGCAGTAATAAGCCTGGGGAAGGAAGGAGAGGGAAAGTAAATAGGAGTCAATTACAAGAAGGTGAAAGGGGGGTATCTGAATAACATGGCCAAATGCCCCTTTAGAAAAGAGCATTGATTTCATCATTGGGAAGGGTCTCTCAGTCTGCCATAATCATACTAAAAGCACACAAGTAACAATTTTTCTAGTTTCCAGCTTGATGGACAATTCATAAGATCCAGGAAATCAAGCCTTGTCCTTCATCCTATGGGTTTTCTTCCATATGCTATCAAGGCACGACAGGCACTTGCAGCCAGTTTTGTTGTTTTTTGTCAAAAAAAATCATCTCCCCCGTAAGCAATTGGAGTTGAATTATTAGCCCAGTTTGGAAAAAATGTCTAGGAATTAATGTGCCCTACTCCCAATTTCACAAAAAGAGTGTGTTTTTAAAACCAATAAATGATCAAAAATGCCCTTGGATGGTGACACAGGAAGAATTTAGTGGCTTTAGGGGGAATAAAATAAATATAAGCCTGATTCTTCATAGTGGGAATGTATTGCTTAATCATAGAATCATAGAAACATAGAGCTAGAAGAGACCTCATGGGCGATCCCGTTCAACTCACTGCCAAGAAGCAGGAAAATCATATTCAAAGCACCCCAACATGTAGCCATCCAGATTCTGTTTAAAAGCCTCCAAAGAAGGAGGTTCCACTGCTGAACAGCTCTCACCGTCAAGAAGTTCTTCTTAATGTTCAGGTGGAATCTCCTTTACTGTAATTTAAGTCCATCCAGCCTTTAGGTTTTACCGAGGTTTAGAAAACTTCAGGAGCTAGATCCCCTCTTGGCTATTCTCTCTGAAGCAGGATCTACACTGCCTTTGGGGGAAATGGCATTCCGGATGCATCTTCCCTTATGAACCATCAAGGACTAAGATTGTCTGGGGAGGCCCTACTCTTGGTCCCACCTTTGTCACAAGTACGCCTGGCAGGGACGAGAGACAGGGCCTTCTCAGTGGTGGCCCCTCAGTTATGGAATGCCCTCCCTAGGGAGATCAGATCGGCTTCTTCACTCCTAAAATTTCAGAAAAAACTTGGCTATTTGAGCAAGCATTTGCAAGTATTGAATAACGGACATAGGAAACGGAACAACTACACAATGGGACTGGACAATGTTTTAGTGAGTATTTATTGGCTGATATTTTATTGCTGTTGTTATGATTTTATTGATGTTAATGTTTTATATTGTACTTGTGTTTTGGTGGCATTGAATTTTGCCTTGTAAACAGCCTCGAGTCACCGGAAGGCTGAGAGGGGCAGTATACAAATACAGCAAATAAATAAATATACATATACATATATATTCAGCTGAGTTTCAGAAGTGTTATTTTTAGTTGCCCAAAAACATCTACTCTCCCTTAAAATATATTTGCTTTTAAATAATGCTCTCAAGAGACAAAAATAAGCAGACTTCTTTAAAAGTAACGTAGTTGTTTTACTCACAAACTTCATGTATTCAGCATACAGGTAATTTGCTTATCAATCCCATTACAAATAGATTTGATGTAGTTTCTATGTGTAGGTAGCACACGGCATTTTTCTTAGAATCAATAGTCAATAGTCCAAAGCATCTCTGAGAGTCTAATAAAGTCTCTGTCTAGTCTCTAAGCCAGGGGTAGGGAACCTTTGGCCCTCCAGCTGTGGTGGACTTCAACTCCCACAATTCCTTGAGGCTCGGCATTGGGCCAAGGTAAGCCTTTGGGGCGAATGCCGAGCCTCAAGGAATTGTGGGAGTTGAAGTCCACCACAGCTGGAGGGCCAAAGGTTCCCTACCCCTGCTCTAAGCATACAGCTCCTACATTGAAGTCTGAAAACAAGCTGAAACCTAAACTGTACTGTTTCTAAAATGGAGTCTGAGCCCTGAAAAATCCCAGTTCTGATTGTCTGTAGCCCCTCCCACAACAAAGAGTTAAGGTAAAATTGCATACCAATACACACATACACAATACAATAAGCAATCTGAATTATATGCATAACAAATAACTAGTGGAGGCTTGAGAAGGTTGCCATTTCCAACACGTCTGATCCCAGATTATCTGCTTCGAACTGGATTATATGAATCTCCACTGACATAATTTGTGATAAGCAGATGATTTGGAATAAGATCATGGAATATAGATCAGTGTAGAAGGACATGAATCAGTTTAGTTATCAATTAACATTGCAATAAAAATACAGATGTCAGGGTACTCTGCCAATGAGAACTCCAATGGGACCAAATCCCATTTTATTCCATTAAGAGAATGTCCACAGAAGGCCTTTGTTTCTCATTTAGAACTGGGGCTGGGAGAGACTGGCCCGCTGTCAAACACTACAAATTTGCTATGGTGAAACATGGAAAGAAACTACATGTATATTTTATGATAGTGCACATATGATATATTAATATAGGTATAATTATAATATATTGAGGAAAAGATGCAAAGTAAATACTAGCATAGATGGTCCCATGAACTGAAAAATCTGGGAGAAAACAAATAGTTCTTAGACCAGTGGTTTGTAAACTGCAATCCTAGGAAGCAAGCAATTCTTTGCAAGTTTTGGAAGGGTCAATAAAAACTAGAAAGTTTGTCAACAATGTTTTAAATCATCTGGGCTTCAGAACATAGTACACTTGCAAGTTATGTGAGCTTAGGCTCACAGCCTAACATACAGAACAAACATGTTGCTTTGCTTCCTTCAGGAGCAAAGTATAAATGGGGTGTTTTAAAAACAGGATCACAAGAACAATCAGAGAGAAACACTCCCAGATGAGGCAGACGAGGATCTGATTAAATTCTCCTAAACCAATACCTACTCAGGAAAAAACCAAAGCTTTTTCTATGGCTCACTAAACAGGAAGCCCCAATCCCATTAATCCTTGACAAAATTAGTGTGGACAATGCACTGTTTCCGATTGACTCAATTACTTCTATTGACATGCATATCCAACAAGTGGAAACCTGTAACTACAGGTCTTTATTGTTATTGCCACAACGTCTATTTTTTCTCTTTAAGCCAGAAAGGAAAGCTGAAAAGAAAAGATTTTTTTTCTTTCAGAGACTAAAATGTATTCTCCAGTACAATTCGGAAGTCACAAGTGACTAAAAGCCATAATTATCAACCATGTTTGGAAGGAAATATGGGCAACACATGATTTCATAAATTGATTCACTCACTGTAGGTGAGATGAAAGATCCTGCTTATTCCATGTTGCTGAACATCCCGGTTTTATAAAATTATACTAGCATAGCATGTCTAAAGTATGCCTTCCACTTTAGCTTCGGTTGCAATGGAAAGAAGAACTGGGATTCATCTAGAATCATGGAATCACCCAGATCAGTGTTCTCAACCTGAGGGTTGGGACCACTCGGGAGGGGGGGGGTCACAAGGGAGATGTCAGAGGGTTGCCAAAAACCATTCAGAAAACCCTGTATTTTCTGCTGGTCATGGGAGTTCTGTGTGCCAAGATAGTTTCAATTCTATTGTTTGTGGAGTTCAGAATGCTCTTTGATTGTAGGTGAACTATAAATCCCAGCAACAACAACACCCAAATGTCAAGGTCTATTTTTTCAAAACTCCATGAGTATTCACATTGGGCATATTGAGAATTTGTGCCAAGTTTGGTCCAGATCCATCATTGTTTGTGTCCACAGTGCTCTCTGGATGTAGGTGAACTACAGCTCCGAAACTCAAAGTCATTGCCCACCACACCCTTCCAGTATTTTCTGTTGGTCATAAGAGTTCTGTGTGCCAAGATAGGTTCAATTCCATCCTTGGTGGAGTTCAGAATGCTCTTTGATTGTAGGTGAACTATAAATCCCAGCAACTACAACTCCAAAATGACAAAATCAATCCCTCCTCCCTAACCCCACCAGTATTCAAATTTTGGCGTATTGGGTATTTGTGCCTAATTTGGTCCTGTGAACGAAAATACATCCTGCATATCAGATATTTACATTACGATTCATAACAGTAGAAAAATTATAGTTATGAAATACCAAAGAAAATAATTTCATGGTTGGGGTCACCACAACATGGGGAACTGTATTAAGGGGTCGCGGCATTAGGAAGGTTGGGAATCACTGATCCAGATGGAAGAAATGCAAGGGCAGTCTGGGGGGGGGGGGGGAGGCTGCCAATTTCTCTCCTTCTTTCCTTCTTTCCTTCCTTCCTTCTTCCTTCCAAAGTTGCAATATGCATGTTTGATTGGTTGAAACTTAAGTAAGCAAGACCATCCCAGTCAGCCACTTCTAAGCCTAGCAACTCAGAGGCCATTTTTAGAGTATACTTAAAAACTAAAAGCAAAAGGAGACATGGTGGGAGACCACCTGGATGGGAATCCACCAGTAGAGGCTGGAAGGGGCATAAAATCATAGAGTTACAGGTGTTTGGGACAAACTGCCATTCTGGAAGAACCTTGAAATTTTAACAGGTGATCCAAACAACTGAACAAAATGCATTTGTGCCCTATCTGGCAGCTTAAAACGATGCAGTTGATTGTATTGGAGAAGCCCTGTATTATATTAGTAAATTACAGGACAACTAATTCTGTACTAGTAGAACCCATTTCTTTCTACATTATAGGCCATGTGGTTCAACCTCTAACTCTATTTTTCAAAGAATGAGAATGGGAAGGGCAAGGAAATTATTTCCAAGTACCTAGAGAGCATCTCCCATTCAGTTAGACTAGCCTTCCAGATATGTGACCAACTACATTCTCCCCTATCTGCAGCCAACGTGGTCAAGATCAATGAACCAGAAAGAAACCATCTTGCAGTTTCATCCACCTCACAGAATTGGCACTTGAATTCACTGGAGAAAACAGAGTGCAAAATGCAAGGGGGGGGGGGGGACAAAGGGTTGAACTGAAAGGAAACAGGAAAGGTGATCATCACAGCTAGCAAATGCTGGGAGGGAATATCAATATGCTCAGAGAGAGCTATACTGTGCTATACTGACGCGATGTTGTTGCGCATAGCGTGTTTCAGTCAGATCCAGTACAGAAGACACAATAACATTGCACCCAGGCAAGAGGAAAAAGAACAGAGAAACTTTATTCTTGTCAGCAGAGTTTAAACATAAAGTTGCAATGTTGCAAACAAAAACAAACAGTGCAACAAACTTACATAGTCCTTGTAAGCAATACAGAATAAGGCTTCTTCATCTTCATCCAAATGAGAGAGTAGAGGAATGGTTGAGGAGCAAGGCCTCCTCAGAGATAAAGCTAAACTGTATTCTAAAACCCATACAGTAATACCCCACCGGGTGTGGTCCAAACTTACTAGTTGACCTACATTAGCAGCTGTACACAACAATCAACAGTATAAGGTTTTCTTTAACACACACACACACACATACTTGATTTTGTTACAACTTGCTGTAACAAATCCCTCATTCTAGCTTGCCGCCCTCCAGGTTGGTGAAGGATGCTCTGCCTTTGGCAGTGTTAAAGAAAGAGATAGTCTGGATGAGACATGAGCCAATCTAGTTCGCTTTTTTACATGAAATGGGGGGGGGGGGTGTTGTCTTATTATTCTCCGGCAGCAACATTTCTTGGTCTGACTTTGTTAACTTATCAGCTGTAACTTCAGAAGAAGATGTGTTCACCTGGACACCCATCATAGGCATCTCCAGCTTCCATGCTTCCTCCTGCAAGACATCTCATCTGATACTACTCTGAGGGACCATGCTAATCTCTTTCTGATCACTGGGCCTTAAACCTTTGGGTCTTAAAAAGTTTAGGACCCAGTTCACAATCTGGCCTTTGTACACCAATATTGTACATTCTCCAGTTAATTTCTTCACCTGGGATGGCTTTCAAAGAGACCACCACAACCCAAGGTTTACTCTACTTCTCAAAACAAGAGAAAATGCAGCTTGTATAAATGGAGAGGTAATGGAAGGAATGTAAGCCACACTGCACAAAGCATTATTGTGCCAGATGTCCTGTAACAGCCTTTTCACTATTGACATGAAAGACCCTTTAAGCCTGGGAAGTAAAACATGAGAAACAATTTTCAACTTGCGCTCAGGAGCAAATGAAAAATACAGGTGGGAAAGTTAATGGTGCACCTCCCCACCCCCAACATACACACATAAAGGGGGGCAGGAGGGGGTAGAGAAGAAAGGGGAGCGAGGGAATTTAACCCCAAAGTTCTTTCCAGGTTTATCAGCAATCCAGGCTTTCGTATACAAATACCGAGCCTCCAAAATATCCATTAAAAGGCAAGAGAACCTGAGAGGCATTTAGCTTGTGATACATCTTCCATTACTCCCTCCACAGTCACTTGACAGGAGACCCAAGACTGTGTAAATCTTTCATGAAATAAATTTACCAGGCATGGAGAGAAATCATTTTGTTTCCTGCCAAGAGTGAAACTTTTCTGCAGTAATTATTGGAGTGGGGGGAGGTTGCAGCCTAGAGAGGGGTAGAAATCAAGACAAATCTACATTTTCTCCAAGACGGCTCTGTTCCCAATTTACATTTTTCTTCCCTTACTGATGCTCAAAATTAAGTTTGAGCACTTAATATAAAAAGTAGCCTGGAGTTATTGGCTAGATTTCTTCCTGAAAATTGGATGACTTTTGATGAAATAACACTGTTAGGTTAATCAAAGGACTGCTGAATGCCATGTTTACAATAATACAATGGGGAGACTGTCCCGTCAGGGCAACTAACCAAATGCAAGGCAGGGAGACAAATCAAGGGAATTGGTTTGGGGTTTGACAATTTACAAAACATTAATATATAAAATACAAATTTGAGACTAGTCTATTAAAACACAAAACATTTGTTTCATAATGCAGTTGTAATTCACAAACTTTGATTGCAATGGTTTTGTTTTTTGGTTTGTTTTTTTCATGTGAGGGGCGACTTGAGAAACTGCAAGTCACTTCTGGTGTGAGAGAATTGGCTGTCTGCAAGGACGTTGACCAGAGGACACCCGGATGTTTTAGTGTTTAATCATCCTTGTGGGAGGCTTCTCTCATGTCCCCGCATGGGGAGCTGGAGCTGATAGAGGGAACTCATCCGCGCTTTTAGCTTCTTTAAACCTCCTCAGAAATGAGGAGTATAAACTAGTAATGAGTAATTTTGACCCTGCTGTGTGTCTTCTTCCACTGACCTGCTTGACCCAGAACGAATAGTGTTTTCTCTAGCCCAGGGGGCCTCAAACTTTGTAAACAGAGGGCCAGGTCACAGTCCCTCAAACTGTTGAAGGGCCAGATTATAATATGAAAAAAGCATAAATGAATCCCTATGCACACTGCACGTATCTTATTTGTAGTGCAAAAACACTTTAAAACAATACAATAATTAAAATGAAGAACAATTTTAACAAATATAAAGTTATTAGTATTTCAATGGGAAGTGTGGGCCTGGTTTTGGCTGATGATATAGGATTGTTGTTGTTGTTGTGTCTTTTCAAGTCATTTCGGACTTAGGTTGACCCTGAGCGGGAGCCGGGTAAATGACCTTGGAGGGCCGTATCCGGACCTTGGGCCTTAGTTTGAGGACCTCTGCTCTAGCCCAACATGTTTTAAGTCAATGCCTCCTCATCAGAGACACTGGTCAAACAAGCAGCCTCCTCTCAATTAGATTAATTCTTCCTTTTGTTGTGCACTGGATTCCTTCTACCTTTCCTTTCCAGGAGTAATGTTGGCTTGGTTCATTATCCCAGTGAACCTTTCAAGTCAAGAAATCTTATGATTAAAGTTGAGGGATGGTTACCTGTTTTACAGATTATGACGAGTAGAAATTTGATATTTAATCACCAAAAAACAAATGTATAAACCAGTCCATCATATATATACACACACACACACACACACACACACACATATGGAAAAAATAGAGTTCTTAAACAAAGAGAAATATTTTGATTTGTTGCAAAAAAAAGAAAGCAGCACAATAATTCCCAATCCAAAGTTGAGCTATCACTACTACAGTGAAAGCCCACTATCTTGTAAATATATAATGTATTTTACTGGCTCTGAAAAATCCTGCAAATCTCTTCGGAAGACAGATGGATAAATGTCAGCATGCTGGAAGAAGCAAAGACCACCAGCACTGAAGCGATGCTTATCCACCATCAACTCCACTAGACTGGATAAGTTGTCCAAATGCCCCCGATCAATTGTAAATGTTGTTGGACAGCAAAAGAGATTTAAAGATGGGCTTAAAGCTAACCTCAAAAATTGTGGCATAGACACCAAGAACTGGGAAGCCCTAGCCCTTGAGCACTCTAACTGGAGGTCAGCTGAGACCAGCAGTGCTGTGGAATTCAAAGAGGCACGAATGAAGGGCAAAAGGGAGAAATGTGCCAAGAGGAAGGTGTGTCAAGCCAACCATGACTGGGACCACCTTCCACCGGGAAATCGATGCCCTCACTGTAGAATAGTGCTTCCCAACCTGGGGTCCCCAGATGTTTTTGACCTACAACTCCCAGAAATCCCAGCCAGTTTACCAGCTGTTAGGATTTCTGGGAGTTGAAGGCCAAAAACATCTGGGGACCCCAGATTGAGAAGCACTGCTGTAGAAGAACATGTGGATCAAGAATTGGGCTCCACAGCCACCTATGTATCCATCACCAAGACCCTGCGCTTGGAAGGCCATCATACTTTTGACATCGAGGGATCGGCTAAGTAAGTAAAAGTGTTTGGCTTCAAGAAGAATCTCTTCTCAAAGTCTCATTGCACAAGTAGGATGATCTGGGATGAGGTGCTCTTATTTAGAGTAATCCAACTATTTCACCTTTTGACTATATTATGGCCGAGAAGCTATCCTGATCTCCAAAGTTCTCACCCAACACTCAAACCACTACACAGTGTTGACTTTCTACAATATCGCCCCCAGTTTTTGATATTATTCAATTTGACTTCAAGTTGACTTCAACATATGGCAACCCTATCTTCTGGTTTTCTCACCACAATTGAATCCGGGTGGTTTTGGCATTATTTTCCTCGAGTCCTGTGAAAATGTGACTTGCCCAAGGCCATTCAGTGGGTTTTCATGGCTGACCAAAAATTTGAAACCTCATCTCCCAGAGTTCTAGTCCAACATTTAAACCACTACACCATACTGGATCACAGGGCTTAAATGTTACTTAAAAAAAAAAAAAACCTCTATGCTCTGCTAAAGGAACCAGCAAAGTGTTCCTCTAGATCTTTTTTGTAGCTTTCAACCCCTTCAGACTCCCCAGACTAGTCTTTTTCAGACAAAAAAAAAAAGGACAAATCACTGCTCCCAGAGGCTTCCAGGAGTGGCAAATCACATTTTAAAGAGGTTTTTCCCCTGCACAATTAAATACAGTTTTTTTCCCAAATCAGAACTAAAAATTAAGTGTTGGGATGGGTTTTTATTTTATTTATTTTGGCATTTGGGGCAGTCTATACAGCCCCCAGAGCATTCTGGGACAGAAAACTGGCCCCTGGAGTTGTTCCAGTGGCCTATTCCTGTTCCAGTATAAGAATACTGTTGGCTGGTCTCCATCATTACATTACAGCCTGGAAAAACTGATTGTTACTACCATTCAATGTATATCCATTAAAAAGTAAATCTTGAAGTGTTCAACGGGAGGGGAGGTGAACCCATTCAACCCCCCTGTTATCTCCAAAGTACTTGGAGTTCAACTACACCAGAATTGGTACAAGTTTGCAACTTTCATTATGAAATTATTTATTTTAATAGCATTGAATAACAGTGTTTCCTTCTAGATTTTCCATTGTATACAGCAGCGTAAGTCTTGAGGAAAATCTTTACAAAATTCTAAATTGTTATCTCACATATTTTTTTGAATATTTCTTCACATCAAATTCCACTGGCAAAAATATTAAATATTATTTGTTTAACTGATTTTTTTTACCCAACTCTCCTGTAGAAAAGACTTCAGATAAGTTTACAAATATAATCTAGGTTTATTGCTCATGGACGCTGATAGTGTCTTTATTCAACTTTCCTAGTATATGTCATTGCCTAGATTTTTAATGCCTCCAGATGTTTTAGAAAAAACTTTTGAAAACATCCAGATGTTTCAAAAAAGTTATTACTGTGTGCCTTCAATGTTTCCAATTTAGGGAGACCCTAAGGCAGTGGTTCTCAACCTGTGGGTCCCCTGATGTTTTGGCCTACAACTCACAGAAATCCCAACCTGTTAGGATTTCTGGGAGCTGAAGGCCACTGCCCTAAGGCATACCCATCACAGGATTTCCTTGGCAAAATCTGTTCAGAGAAGGGGGTTGCCCTTGTCTTCCTCTGAGGCTGAGAAAATGTGACTTGCCCAAGGTCATCTGGCAGGTTTCCATACCTGAGCAGGGACTTGAACGCAATCCAATGCTCAAACCACTTCTGCCAAAAGAAAAAGCTACCCAGAGAAATGGGTATTCCAGATTGAATCAAATGTATTTCAAGACATCGTCCTCAAAATAAAGTGAAACAGAAGGCATACATTTTGAAATGAAATAAAGCTATTGTGCTTAGTAAAACCAAGGGGGAAAGTTTCCATTAAGTACTGCAACACTGGGATTAATTTGAAAGCAGACTCTTTGAAAAGCATGATTTTACAAGCCATAGAAGACTCAGGTTGGGTGTTATGTGTCTACAGAAACAGAATGCTACGCTGAGAGTTCTCAAACTGAATAAATAAAAGGAGGGCTTTGGAATATATTTTTTCCAGAGCAAACTGAAAAAGCTCTTTGTTTGAGTCCTTCTATGAATATGTGAAAAACCAAGGCCTGTATATCAGCCTCATTTACCTTGTTCTTTTCATAATGTTATTCACAAAATTTAATTTAGACTGCAAAAGGATCTTGTTGCGCCACTCAGACTCAGAGAAGAAAGTTGGTATGAAAGTCTGTGAAGGCATATCCTACCAAAGCATCAGAAGTCTACAAAGGCTTATAAAGTACCACCTACTTCTTTCTCTCAGTCAGCCTCAAAAGTACTAGAAGACCCCTTTGTATACTAATATTCCAGAGGAAATCAGCCATGTGTTTCATTTTTGACACTCAGATACATTGGAGGACTTTCCATTGAGTGGAGACCAATTCTGAGTGAACAGGTATACCAGCAGAGAATATTGAATAGCATCACTCTGAACATCTACGGCAGTGGTTCCCAACCTGTATTTCATGGACCACCAGTGGTCCACAAGAACTAAAATATGGTCCACAGCCTCACCATTAATACTCCGTTGCAACAAGCGTGTCTGGTTTCGTGAAACCCTTTTATAATGCCGATGCTTATTAAATATGGTTTTCTGTGGGCGAGCAGATGGTGACTACTGGGTGGCATATGTTCTGTATCAGGAACTAGAGCTGATGTGGTCTATCCAATGCAATTTTATGAATCAGCACCCCAAATAACCAAGCTGAATCTAAAGTTGACCAAACCTGATTCGTAACTCTTTTGGTACTATGGACAATGTGGTTCCTGGTCTAAGTGGTCCCTAGTCAAGCGGCCCCTGGTCAAAAAAAAGGTTGGGAACCACTGATCTACGGGTTTCAATGACTGATCAAATTCTCAGAATATTTTTATGAAAGTCAATTAACTGAGAGATACAGAAAAAGTATTGATAGCTGTCAAAACAATGTTGTGATAAATTCTGACACTGACAGTAAGTTGTCTTTGATTCTTCACTGAGAGAATGGGGCATTCATTGTCATTCTATCAGTGAAGTTAAATCAGAAAACATTACCATTCTAGTTTAAGCAGCTAAAAGTTGGCATAATTCCATTTTCTACTTCACAATTTGTGAAATGCCCTGTAATTTTTGTGGACATTGATGTTAATTGACAAATATCACAAAATGTTGCCAGTTTTATATCATTAAACTGCTGAAATAAATGGAAATAGGTGGAAATCTTGCTTGTTTCAGGATCAAGCACATCGATTCTGTCCTTATCAATGAAAATTGTACTCACAAATTTGTATTAAAAGACAACTTAAAAACAACAATTTAAAAATCCCACTATGACAACAGTTGAACAGAGATGTTCTAATCTGACTTATAGTTATTTTGATACCAGCAATATTTTAGGAGATCTGAATAACAGTAGAATTACAGGAGCCTATGAAAACAACATGTAGATAGAGAAATCAAAAATCTTACCAAAATTTCAGAAAGATAATCAGTGTGTGGACTAGCAGAGAAACAGGCACTTCTTTCCCAAAAACCTTTAAACAACTTATATAATATCTTATACAAGCCAATGCAGCCAGTGCTAGCTTGACCATATATGGCCCCAAAGGCGAACAGGGTGGCAACCTGACAGATTTGGAATGAATACTGGGCTCGATGTCATTGCAATATCACACACAGAAAAGCATCCAATTGGATTACCTGTATTTGACTGATGGAATATAGAAACCAGGAAACACAGCTGAACACAATAACTGTCGCAAGCTTGCGATATCCTATGGTTTCAGAAATCTCAAGGTAGTTTGCATCCTTTTAACACAGGTAAACTTTGTATGGGATGAATCTCAATGATATTCCCACATTGCCTGATACTTTGTACAACTGCAAACATAAAGGATATGTATGTATATGGCAGTATGCATGCATGCAGTTCTTCCTCTGACATTATCATGAAACAGTGGCTGCTTTCTATGCTGCATTCTTTTCCATTCACTGCCTACAACACAGTGCATTACATTTTCTATAAATTCACTCAATTTTCCATGGTTCTGCCCTGAAATACCTCACAGCAAAAGATAAAACAAACAGAAGCAACAGCTTGAAGCTTTACTCAAGTTCCTGAAAGCAAGTCTGCTAAAGAATAACAGCATTAAGCTGCTTTCAAGTAATTTAAGGAAGTCTGATTCCTCCAGCCATGAGAGTGTACCAACCCATCAGCCTTAGCCTCATTTCCAAACAATACACTGCAGTTCTGTCTTCATGGCATGTTTGAGATGGACTCAGAGCAAACTGATCAGTGTTAAAAGGGTACAGCCTGATTTCCACGAAAATCTCCCCTGTTGCCCATTTCACATGTTGCCACAATTACTTCTTCTGAAAGCCGATGGGTGGAACAAATTATTGGAGGCTTCTGCATCACTCCTGTTATTCCTCTAAATCTTCCAACCTAAACACTCCAGTATGCTGTCCAGATGGCTAAATCTGAAGAAAACCACCTGATGTGAGATAGATTCTTGCATTTGCAGAACCCAAGACCAAACCAGAAAAATTCTACTCGTGCTACCACTTGTTAATGCAGATTGAAAAAATGTGCTTTGGATGGCAGTTTAATTCTGTTTCACATCAAGAATTCCATTTTTATTGTACTCTGTTCTTCCATTCTGCATTAAATCCACATTTGAAGTCCAATACAGAATCAGTTAAGTCAATCTGACCAGAGAGTTGTCACGCTACCCAGAGGTGAGGGAAGGGTTTGCACCTTTCTTCCCAAGGCCTCTGCCTAAACATTCCTCAGTCCTGGTTTAACTGTTTATATTTACCCTGCTCTGTCTTCAGGTCTCAGGGCCCTTCCACACAGCCCTATATCCCAGAATATAAATATAAATGCAGAAGATCCCACATTATCTGCTTTGAACTGGGATATATGGCAGTGTGGACTCAGATAACCCAGTTCAAAGCAGATATTGTGGGATTTTCTGCCTTGATCTTCTGGGATATAGGGCTGTGTGGAAGAGCCCTCAGGGGTAACTTACTGGGATTGTTTGGTAACTATGGCCCCTTCCACACTGCTCCTATATCCCAGGATTTCATCCCAAATTATCTTTTTATCCCAGATTATCTGGCAGTGGAGACTCATATAATCCAGTTTAAATAAAATAATCTGGGATCAGATCCTGGGATATAGGGCAGTGTGGAAAGGGCCTTAAGTTACATAAACCTCCTTTACTTTGAAGACCACTCTGCCCTCTACACAGTGCTCCTAGGAAAGTAGTTCTGTCAATCAAATGCATTTATTCATTAGAACTTAGAACAGTCATTAACATCCTTGAAATTCACCACCAAACTGTACACAAAGTCTGTGTGATCAAAATAGAAAACCCCTATGTGATAATTTATCTGAACTATTGTATGAGAGGGAAGAGATGATCACCTGAACAGACACTTTAAAATGACATTGTAAAGTTTGATTGCTGTATATATAAAAAATAACTGTTTACAGTGCACAAGATGTTCTCTGTTCCTGTTGCAATACAATACAGTTCCCTTTTCAGGCTTCAGCAACACATCCATCAAGGGAGATTCATAAATGTCACCTTACTGACACTGCTCTCTAAAACCTACTATATCACAATACTTTCCTCTGACTTTAACACGGTTTTGTGTGTCCAGTTGTGTTTTACTAATTTACTATGAGTACTCAAAAGAGACAGAGAGCTCTGGTCCATGAGATCATGAAGAGTCGGAAGCAACTGAACAAATGAACAACAAACTCAAAACTTGACCAATTTTCATTCAGATATAGTATCTCTAAGCAGTTTCTTTAATCTAGGAACATGGCAAAATTTTTAAACCCTGTAGAATATCTTGTTAGTTTAAGCAAAGCCTTAGCCCACATCATATGAACACAAACATCACATTACACTGCAGAGTCTACATGTACCATATACATATGAAAGACAAAGGTAGCAAAACATAGCTGTTAAAATCAGTTTTCCGATCAGAATTGAAACAAAACTGTTCTTGCCTCTAAGTCTTTCCAAATTCTTTGCTGAGCTCCTAATGACATATTAATCCATCATCGATGAAATTAATATAAATGTATGACTACTTAATCCATCCTGTGCTATATACTGCCTCCATCTTAAGACTGACTCCATTCAGTCTTTTAGGTCTTAAAAAGCGATATACTGTTTGCCTTTCATCCAGCATGTAGGAGGATCAACTTACACTGCTACTGCTTCTATAAAATATTTGGTAGGGGGTAAGCGCATTGGAGGAGCTGAACGTCCATTGTTTTCGCAAGACTCTGAGTCACTTTCCTCCAGACACTGGCACATGTTCGGGAACAAAACGGACACCAAATTTAAAAGTGCAGACTTATTAAGACACTACCTTATAATGAAATGATCTAGCTAATTCAATACGGTCTCTGATGAATAGCAGTGTCACTCCAGAGTTTCAGGCACATTTATTTCCCAGTCCTAACCTCAGACACCAGCAATTGTATCTGGGACCTTCTACATGCAAAACATATGCACTTCTAGTCACTTATTTCTACAAGGGCCCTTCCAGACAGGCCCTCTATCCCAGGATCTGATCCCAGGTTTTCTGCATTAAACTGGATTATATGAGTCCCCACTTCTAGATAATCTGGGATAAACAGAAAACCTGTGATCGGATTCTGGGATACAGGGCCTGTCTGGAAGGGCTCCAAGTTGCAGGAGTCTTAGCTCCATTCTTAATGGGTACCCCGCACCAGTCTTTATACACAGAATTAAATTTTCAAGTCAGAGCTTTCCAAACTGTGTGTTGCAACACATTCATGTGTCAGCTGTAGGTGTGTTGCACCAACGTAATGAAAAATTACACATTTTAAAAAAATATATCGCTTATGAATCACTAAATTTAAAATATATAGTAAAGCTTTCCCCTTGACATTAAGTCTAGTCAAGTCCGACTCTAGCGGGTGGTGCTCATCTCCATTTTTCAGCCAAAGAGCCAGCGCTGTCCATAGACGCCTCCGAGGTCATGTGGCCAGAATGACTACATGGACCACCGTTACCATGAAGCAGTACCTATTGATCTACTCACATTTGCATGTTTTCAAACTGCTAGGTTGACACAAGGTATGGCTAGCAGCGGGAGCTCACCCTGCTCCCCGGATTCAAACTGCCAGCCTTTCAGTTAGCAAGTTCAGCAGCTCAGCAGTTTAACCCGCTGTGCCACCGGGGCTCCTTTAAAATATATACATAAAAGGTATTATGTATACATAATACATAGTACAAATATATATGTAAAAAGTGATATATATTATGTATATATTAAAATGTATACATAAAAGGTATATATAGCTCATGAAAACCTTTAAAATATATACACAAAAGTTTCCATGAGCTATGTTGTGTCCCTATTACAATGTAGGTATTGTTTACAAGGGGTTGGTTTGCTAGCAAACCTGAATGACTGTGTTGCAAAATGACACATGTCTAAAAAGTGTTTCACCGACATGAAATATCAAGAAATTTCTGTGTTAAATCATCTTAACAGAACAGGACTGGCCCCAGGAGTAATTTCTCAGTGGGAGTTCTCAATGCCAAGATGAGAAGTAGAAAGGGACTGAAACCGCCTCAGTGACAATGATCTTCAGTATTTAGTTAAGTTACAATATTTATGAAAAGAATTTGGCATCTTTACCACCACAATTCATCTTCTTCGACCCCAGTTTCTCCACATTTAGAGGAATCCAATGACATATTTAAGCCCCGGTGCTAAAATATGTGCTATCTGTGGAGAACTGTCACTTGTCTGTCACTTGGGGGCGGGGGGGGGGGAGTTAATGGATTTGTTTGTTTAGTTGGTGCTGTTGGGAATACAGGGCGAGAGGAGAGATTACAGAAAGAGAGAGGCCCCCTGGTCCACCCAGGAATGCAACTGTTTTTCTTTGACTCCAGACTGAAAACTGGAAGCCAACCCAGGATTTTCACAGCTCAGAAACAAGTGACATGGAAAAGGCCCCAAACAAAGCACACTTGCCTGTCAGGAAAGAAGGAACCACAGAGAAAGCCAATGGCTTGTAAGATGCAAGGAGGAATTCAAGAATGAAGGGTACCAGGATAAGAGAGGAAGAGAAAATACAGTACAGGCAGTCTCCAAGTTACAAACAAGATAGGTTCTGCTGGTTTGTTCTTAAGTTGAATTTGTGTGTAAGTCGGAACAGGTACATTTCCAAGCCTAATTCCAGCCTATATATATATATATAGGACACCGAAGAAGGAAAATGCCTATAAATATCTCTATTTGTCTTGTCTGTATAACGGCATTGAATGTTTGCCATATCTGTATTCTGTGATCCGCCCTGAGTCCCCTTTGGGGTGAGAAAGGCAGAATATAAATGCAGTAAATAAATAAATAAGCATGCTTTGGATAGCATAGGAAGGGTTAACACCCTGTGGTGTTTGTTTTAGTGTCTGTGCCCCTGTTTCATTATTATTATTATTATTATTATTATTATTTTACTGACACAAAAACACAGTATGTCACAGCAAACGAGATCTCTATGCAGGATTTCATATCTCAAAATCACAAGTCAAACACTTCCCAAGCGTTTAAGGCTGTGTGATGTATTTTCGAATGATGCATGCAGATCCAAGTAAGGTGGCCTTCTGCAGTTGATAGACAGTGATTTTGTCAATGTGTATTGTTTCCAAATGCCGCCTGAGATCTTTTGGCTTGACACCCAGTGCGCTGATTTATGCCAGAGTATTATTATTATTATTATTATTATTATTATCATTATCATTATTATTATTACTACTACTACTACTATTATCTTTTTTTATATCCTGCCTTTCTCCCCATAGGGACTCAAGGTGGCTAATATCTATCCATTCTGGAGATTTCACTTCACTTTCCGTCCCTGTGAGAATTGGGATTTTGAGAAATTTGGCTTGTGGAAACAAGGATTTTTTTTCCATGTCAGGAGTGACCTGAGGAACTGCAAGTCGCTTCTGACGTGAGAGAACTGGTCGTCTGTAAGGATGTTTCCCAGGGGATGCCTGGATGTTTGATTTTTACCATCCTTGTGGGAGGCTTCTCTTATATCCCCACATGGAGAGCTGGAGCTGACAGAGGGAGCTCATCCCGATCTCCCTAGATTTGAACTACTGACCTGTCTGTCAGAAGTCCTGCAGGCACAAGGATTTAACCCACTGTGCCACCAGGGATTCACAAGGATTGGTAATAAAACTTCAGTGGAGACCCCTTTTCCCCATGATAACTCTTTCAGGAGGGAATGTCCCTTCTGAGGGGTAGATTTCTCTCACTTTCTATTGCCTCACTCCTGTTCTTACGAGCCCTCAGTGGCGCAATGGGTTAAACCCTTTTGCTGGCAGGACTGAAGACCGACAGCTTGGCGGTTCGAATCCAGGGAGAGCACAGATGAGCTCCCTCTGTCAGCTCCAGCTCCCCATGCGGGGACATGAGAAAAGCCTCCCACAAGGATACTAAAACATCAAAACATCCAGGAATCCCCTAGGCAACGTCCTTGCAGATGGCCAATTCTCTTACACAAGAAGCGACTTGCAGTTTGTCAAGTTGCTCCTGACACAGGGGAAAAAAACCCAGTTCTTAACTATTTGTTGTTTATAATTTGTGAGAAAATTTCAGTTGAGAAACCTTTTTCCCATGTTGAGACACCTTTTCCTCCTTCAGGAGGAAATTTCCCCTCCAAGGGGTAAATTTCTCTCACTTCCTGTCGCCTCACCCCCTGTTCTTAACTATGAATTGTTTATAAGTAAGATGTTTGTAACTCAGGGATTGCCTGTATTGCTTTTTTGTCTTCTGAATTGCCTCCCTACAAAGAACAACTCCTTTCTTGACAGACATAAACAGTTACACGACTTACATGAGGCACAACACCCGGGAGAGAAAGCTTACTGCAAATATTTCACCCCTATTCTTAACTCAGAATCATTTGCAAGTTGGATGTTTGTAACTCGGGGACTGTCTGCACATGCCAAAAAGGCTGTGAGTGGCGCGATTCAGTGGCTTACCTCTGGCAGAGTCAGCAAGTGCCACAACTCCCACAAAAAGCAGCACGAACTGGAAGTCCATCCTGAGCGCAGGCTTGGCTCTTTCTCCTTCTTTCCAGGCTGAAAGGGAAGGCCTGAAAAGGAGAAAGAAACCAAAACAAAAGTCAAATAACAACCAGGGAATTCAAAACTTCATCAAAAAGAGGGGAGGAAAAAAACCCTGGATTTGATAGGAAACCAAAGTAAATTGGGTTTGTGTAAGAAATCAGCTCTTTTACTGTGAGGGCTGGTGTGTGTACTCCCATTGCTCTCTCTGAGGGCCTTTCCACACAGCCTACCAAGGCGGAAAATGCCACAATATCGGCTTTGAACTGGGTTATTTGAGCCCACACTCCATGTGGGATTCTCTGCCTTGATATTCTGGGATAGAGAGCTGTGTGGAAGGGCCCTGAGGGGAAGCTGAGCCTTGTCACCTGCCCTCCCTTGGCTTTGAGAGTGATAACGAAAGGAAGGAGGGCAAGGCAGGCGGGCGGGCGGGCATGCTGTATATCCGAGGCAAGCCTCACCAGGGGGAGAGAGAAAAGATGGGGGTTCTCCCACTCAGGGAAAGGCAAAGACGTTTCCAAAGCCTGCCCCTTCAGTGCCCTTCCTTCCACACAGCCCTCGATCCCAGACTATCAAGGCAGGAAATCCCACAATATCGGCTTTGAACTGGGTTATCCACACTCAGATAGTGTGGGGATTCTCTGCCTTGATGTTGTGGGATAGCGGGCTGTGTGGAAGGGCCCGCGGCGGGTCGCACTCAAGAGTTCCAGATTGTAGCGACTTCTCCCGTGGGATCGTCTTCGCGGGAGGAACGAAAGCACGCGCGCACGCACGCGGGCCGGGTTTCCCTCTTTCTGTCCTCCCGCGAAAGGGATCCGGATCCCAGCCTTTGGCAAACCCAACCAGCATCCCGGCCCAGGGCAGCACGGCATGCGAGAGACGGAGGAGAGGGAGAAGACGAAGAAGAGGAGGAGGAAGAAGAAGAGGAGAAAGAGAAAGAAGAGGAGGAGGAGGTGGAGAAGAGGAAGAAGTGGAGGAAGAAGTGGAGGAGGAAGAAGAAGAAGAAGAAGAGGAAGTGGTGGTGATGGAGAAGAGGAAGAAGAGGAGGAAGAAGTGGAGGAGGAGGAAGAAGTAGTAGTGGCGGAGAAGAGGAAGAAGTGGAGGAAGAAGAAGAAGAGGAAGAGGAGGTGGTGGTGGTGGTGAAGAGGAAGAAGAGGAGGAAGAAGAGGAGGAAGAAGTGGAGGAGGAGGAAGAAGAAGAAGTAGTGGTGGAGAAGAGGAAGAAGTGGAGGAAGAAGTGAAGGAGGAGGAAGAAGAAGAAGAGGAGGTGGTGGAGAAGAGGAAGAAGAGGAGGAAGAAGTGGAGGAGGAAGAAGAAGAAGAGTGGTGGAGAAGAGGAAGAAGAGGAGGAAGAAGTGGGGAGGAAGGGAGAGGAGGAAGGAAGAGGAGGAAGAAGAAGAGGTGGTGGAGAAGAGGAAGAGGAGAAGAGGAAGAAGTGGAGGAAGAAGATGAAGAGGAAGTGAAAGGGGAAAAAGAAGAAGAGGAGGAGGTAGTGGAGGAAGAGGAGGAAGAAGGGGCTTGGATAGGTCGGGATTTCTCGGAAAGTCGGGATTCTTCGGCTCTTGTCCGCGATCCCCCGCGAGGAGAGCCGCCTCCTTTTCAGGCGCCCCTCGGTCCGTGTCTCCTTCACCTCGCCCAGCAAAAAGAGGGGGGTCTCCTTGAAGGCTAGCTAGACTTCCCCAAGCCCCCCTCTCCGCCAAGAGCCGCGCACTTGTTCCCCGGCAGGCTCCCTCCTTCCGTCTCCCTCCCTCCCTCCCTCCTCCTCTTCCTTCTTACCGCGGCGGAGGGTGATGGGGGGTCGGGCGGGCGGGCGGGCGGGCTCCTTCCCGGCTGGGCGCCTCTCAAGCCCCTCTCCGCCTCTCCGCCGGCGCCTCCTCGCAGCGGGACCCCCCTCCGCCACTGCCGCTGCCGGGCCCCATGTGCCGCCCCTTTCTCTTTCCCTCTCGACCCCCCCCCCTTTCTCTCTCTCTCTCTGACAGAAGCAGCAGCAGCAGCAGCCCCTTCGCGCCTTCCTCCTCCTCCTCCGCTCTTCACCGCCGGACCCTGGCCCGGAGCGCCATCCTCCTCCCCGACAAAGGAACGGAGGTCCCTCCTGCCGGCGCCACGGAGCAGGATGCCGAAGCGCTGGAAGGGAAAAGGATGCGGTGCCGCCGGAGAAGACTTTGCTCAGGTTCCGGCCAAGGGCGACCCTCTCGCTCCTCTCCTGCGCCCCCTCCCCTCTCTCTGTTCTCTCTCTCTCTCTCTCCCGGCTCCGCGCGCCCGCCTCGAGGAGGCTCCGCACTTCTGGGCAGCAGGAGAGGCTGCCCAGGCCACGCCCACTCCAAACTTCGGGCCAATCCGGAGCCTCCCTCCGCCCCCGCCGCCTTTAACCCTTTGTCTCTCCGCGCACCTTGAGTCCCGGGAGGAGGAAGGAGGAGAGAGAGAGAGAGAGAGGCCAAGAGGAGGAGGAGGTCGACTCACGGTTTGGGACGACCGAGACCCAGAAGAAGGAGGAAGAGCAGGACTGCGGAAATAAACAGGCCGAAGCGGAGGCTTGTAGGGGGCGGGGGCAGGGAAGTTAAGCGTTCAACCCCCTCCCCACGAAATTGACCTGAAATATTTCAGCGGGGGGGGGGGGGTTGAACCATCCCCCCCCCCCCAGGTACAGGCCTGGGGGGAAACCCATCTGTATTGCCAACTACCATTATAATGCTGGGTTCAGAGTGCTCTTTGATTGTAGGTGAACTGTAAATCCCAGCAACTACAACTCCCAAATGACAAAATCAATATCCCCCAGCCCCACCATATTCAAATTTCAGCAGTGTTCACATATAGGAATATTGAGTATTCGTGCCAAGTTTGGTCCAGATCCATCATAGTGCTCTCTGGATTTAGGTGAACTACAACTCCAAAACTCAAGGTAATGCCCACCAAACCCTTTCAGTATTTTTGTTGATCAAGGGAGTTCTATGTGCCAAGTTTGGTTCAATTCCATCCTTGGTGGAGTTCAGAATACTCTTTGATTGTAGGAGAACTATAAATCCCAGCAACTACAACTCCCAATACCCCCCCCCCCGCCTCACCATATTCAAATTTTGGCATATCAGATATTGGTGCTAAATTTGGTCCAGATCCATTGGCGTTTGGGTTCACAGTGCTCTCTGGATGTAGGTGAACTACATCTCCCCTAAATCACTGTCAATTCCCCTCAACCCCCTCCAGTATTTTCTGTTGATCGTGGGGGTCTCTGTGTGGAAAGTTTGGCCCAGTTCTTTCATTGGTGGGATTCAGAATACTCTTTGGTTGTAGGTGAACTATAAATCCCAGCAACTACAACTCCCAAATGTCAAGGTCTGTTTCCCTCAAACTCCACCAATGTTCACATTTGGGCATATTGAGTATTCGTGCCAATGATGGTCCAGATCCATCATTGTTTGTATCCACAGTACTCTCTGGATGTAGGTGAACTACAACTCCAGAACTCAAGGTCAATGCCCACCGAACCCTTCCAGTATGTTCTATTAGTCATTGAGCCAAGTGTGGTTCAATTCCATCATTGGTGGAGTATAGAATGCTCTTTGATTGTAGGTTAACTATAAATCCCAGCAACTACAAATCCCAGATGACAAATCAACCACCAACCCCACCAGTGTTCAAATTTTGGAAATTGGATTTTGTTGTTCATTCGTTTAGTCATCTCCGACTCTTCGTGACCTCATGGACCAGCCCACGCCAGAGCTCCCTGTCAGCCGTCACCACCCCCAGCTCCTTCAAGGTCAGTCCAGTCATTTCAAGGATGCCATCCATCCATCTTGCCCTTGGTCGGCCCCTCTTCCTTTTGCCTTCCACTTTCCCCAGCATAATTGTCTTCTCTAGGCTTTGCTGTCTCCTCATGATGTGGCCAAAGTACTTCAACTTTGTCTCTAGTATCCTTCCCTCCAGTGAGCAGTCGGGCTTTATTTCCTGGAGGATGGACTGGTTGGATCTTCTCGCAGTCCAAGGCACTCTCAGAACTTTCCTCCAACACCACAGCTCAAAAGCATCGATCTTCCTTCGCTCAGCCTTGTGCAAAATTTGGTCCAGTGAATGAAAATACATCCTGCATATCAGAAATTCACATTACGATTCATAACAATAGCAAAATTACAGTTATGAAGTAGCAACGGAAATAATTTTATGGTTGGGGGTCGCCACAACATGAGGAACTACATTAAGGGGTCACAATATTAGGAAGGTTGAGAAACACTTAACTACATTATATGCGCAGTGTTGACTGCTGTCATTCAAGTGGATTTATATGAGTCTACAGCAGGAGCCCACCCAGTGGTGCCACGGGTTGAGTTGCTGAGCTGCTGACCGAAAGGTCAGCGGTTCGAATATCTGGAGCAGGGTGAGCTACCACTGTTAGCCCCAGCTTCTGCCAACCTAGCAGTTCAAAAACATGCAAATGTGAGTAGATCAGTAGGTACCACTCTGGCAGGAAGGTAACAGTGCTACATGCAGTCATTCTGGCCACATGACCTTGGAGGTGTCTACGGACAATGCTGGCTGTTTGGCTTAGAAATGGAGATGAGCACCAACTTCCAGAGTTGGACATGACTAAATATATGGGTAAATCTTTGGCTTTATACCAGGCATGCCTTGGACCACAAGAAGATCAAACCAGTCCATACTCCAGGAAATAACACCTGACTGCTCACTGGAGGGAAGGATGTTTTGGACTTCAACTCCCACAATTCCTAACAGCCTCAGGCTTAAGCAGCTGAGGGGGGAAAGGAAGGGTCCTGAGGCTGTTAGGAAATGTGGGAGTTGGAGTCCAAAATACTTGGAGGGCCCAAGTTTGCCCATGCCTGGTCTATGCTGATCCTATTGTGCATTTTGCCTAACCCCTCGCCTGCTTCTCTCCGCCTTTCCCTCCACGATAAGCCCATCTGAATAGCTTTGGATAGAAAAGAGGGTGGCCATTGTGAGCCCTTTCTTCCCACATCCTCCTGTAATTCAGGGGAGATGTTATCAGGCCCCTCTTTCGCTCTTTTCGGAAGTTGATCCCTTTCCCCTCTTTCCCTCCCGCAGAGAAGAGCTGACCGTTACTTGGCTTTCACCCATTCGTTCAGTCTCTTCTTTAAGCTCTGGGTTCATGATCTAGCTTTTGCCACATTTGTTGAGAAGTAGAGGTGCATTTCCAGGGAGACTGAAAGAGGCTTATTCACACAACAAGGCTGGCGCCATGGTGCATTTCTTATTTTTCCAAAGAGAAAAGTTACAATCACAGAGTCGGAAGAGACTCCCAAGGGCCATCCAGTCCAACCCCCTTCTGCCAACCAGAAAAGCATAATCAAAGCACCCTCTACAGATGGCTACCCAGCCTCTGCTTCAAACTTGTTCAAACGTGTGTGACCTAAGCCTCCCAAGAAGAGTCCTTAAAGCGTGATCCATTTTCCATGGAAGACTGGCACATCAAGACATAAGCCTAGTGGACAGTAGGAAATCAGCTGCTTTTCCTATGGGCTTTTGGATATTCCCCAGAATATCCATCTCCCATCCTCAGCATCTGTTTTCTAGGGAAGAGGATGGCAAAAGATTGTCCTCTTCTCCTAAGTGCCTCAGACTGGCGCAGATAAACAAAGCACCAGCAGAAGGCCCTATAGGAGACTGGGGTGCTAAGCTGTGAAGGGCTGTACTTTACTTACTTAGGCAATCCCTCATAGCCCAAGGATGATGGCCCTCCAAGTCCAGTATCTTGCCAGTGGATACATAGGTGACTGTGGAACCCTATTCTTGATCCACATGTTCTTCCTCTGAGGATATCAATTTCCAAGTTGAAGGTGGTCCCAGTCAGGGTTGGCTTGATGCACCTTCCTCTTGGCATATTCCTCCCTTTCACCCTCCATTCCTGTCTCTTTAAATTCTGCAGTACTGCTGGTCTCAGCTGACCTCCAGTTAAAGCGCTCAAGGGCCAGGGCTTCCCAGTTCTCAGTGTCTATGCCACAGTTTTAAGATTAGCTTTAAGCCCATCTTTAAATCTCTTTTCCTGGCCACCAACATTACGTTTTCCATTCTTGAGTTGGGATTTAAGCACATCTTTAAATCTCTTTTCCTGGCCACCAACATTACGTTTTCCATTCTTGAGTTGAGTTTGGGAGACATTGATTGGGCATTTGGACAATGTGGCCAGTCCAATGGAATTGATGGAACATCACTTAAATGCTGGTGATCTTTTCTTCTTCCAGCACACTGACATTTGTCCACCTGTCTTCCCAAGAGATTTGTAGGATTTTTCAGAGGCAACATGGATGGAATTATTCCAGAAGTTGAGTGTGACATCTCTAGACAGTCCATGTTTCACAGGCAAAAAACAGGGTTGGGAGGGCAAAAGCTTTATAAACAAGCACTTTGGTCTACCTACGGATGTCCCAATCCTTGAAGACTTTCTCCTTCATGTGGAAAAATGCTGCACTTGCAGAGCTCAGGTGGTGTTGTATTTCAGTGTCAGAGGTGGCTGCCAAGGCAGTGGAAATAGTCAACATTTTCTAATGTTGCACCATTAAGCTGATTTTCAGGCATTGTAGAGGGATTGGCTGGTGACTGCTGAAAAAGCATTTTGGTTCTTTCGATGTTCAGTGAGAGGCCGAGCTTTTTGTGTGCTTCTGCAAAGGTGTTAAAGCGCCTTGTAGGTCTTCTGAATGTGCACAGAAGACATTATCATCAGCATATTAGAGATCTATAACAGATGTTGTTGTGACCTTGGTTTTGGCTTTCAGTCTGCTGAGGTTAAATAGTTTGCCATCTGTCCGATAGATGATTTCCACTCCAGTGGGAAGCTTCCCATCTACAAGATGAAGTATCATAGCAATGAAGATGGAAAATAAGGTTGGGGCAGTAACACATCCCTGATTGACACCTAATTCCACCTTAAATGGATCACTTTGGGAGCCATTGCTGTCCAAGACTATTGTTATTATGTCATCGTGGAAGAGCCTCAGGATGTTCACAAATCTGTCAGGGCACTCTATTTTTTGGAGGATGGTCCAGAGATCACTGCGATTCACTGTGTTGAATGGTTTTGCAAGGCCAATGAAAGTCATGTACAGAGGTTAATTTTTCCCTGCACTTTTCTTGGAACTGTTGTGCAATGAAGATCATGTACACTGTTCCTCTGGAAGGGCGGAAGCCATTCTGGGATTCTGGGAGGGTGGCTTCTGAGAGGGATAGAAGGCGGTTTGCAAGGATTCTTGCAAGGATTTTCCCAGCAGAGGTTACCTTAGTAGTTTAAAACAAGCACTTTACACTAGACCCAGTATTACCTTGAATCCAGTAGGACCAGCTTGGCACTAACATGGAAGGATCATAATGCCCAACCTTAGTAACACTATGCAAAAGAATTTGAAAAAAAATCTTTTCCTGGTCTGAATATATTACTTCCTGTTTAAGTGTGTGATCCTTATTTTGAAAGTAGCAGTTATACTCGAGAAAGTTTGTTTTTGTGGCTGCCACAAACTATGTTGAATTAGTTGAGATGCTATGAGAGATTAATTGAAAAACTGTAGCAAAATGTGCTGCAAGGTGTCCCACCAAAACAAACCTTTTGCAGTTTAACAAACATTTTCCATGGATTTATGATAGAACCAATTAAGACATGACATTTATAACCCAGGAACAAAAATCATGTTGCATAGTGTAATCAAACAGCTACATAACACAGTAACAGCAGTCTCCAAACAGTCTTCAAAGAAGTCAGGCCTACTAAAAACCGAGCATTACCAGAACATGGGAACTCTCTCTCAGGGAGGATCACAGCTAGACATGAGCCTAAAGCGATTACAAAAGTATTTTATATGGCAGCATGTTGATCCTCTCATGAAAAGGGTGGATTAGAGAGCCCCCTGAAGCTGCACATCTCTTTCTTCAGAGGGAGCCAAACTCCCAGCAGCACAGGGCAAACACCATTCTTCTGGACAGATGAAGCTGCCACACGCTTCACCATATAAGGACCGGTCTTCAGTTTGTTGGCCCAAGATTCGGCACATTGCAATGGACAGACACTGATTTAGCTCTTTCGCTGCTTCCCTTCTATTTAGTGAAGAAAGACAAACACAGTGTAATGGTGGGGATAAGGGGTAGGCTGTCTATAGCCACACATTTCCAGAAGAATTTGTCCAGCAGTTTTCATTGATCAGGGTGATGGCCTCACAACTTTAAAGGTTCTTGGATGAAACTGATTATCTGGATCCATTTCAATCTGGTTTTAGGCCTGGCTATGGGACAGAGACAGCATTGGACACCTTGATGACCTACAAGAAAAACTAGGGGAGTGTGTCCCTACTAGTTCTCCTGGACTTCTCAGCGGCTTTTGATACCATCAACCATGGTATCCTTCTGGGTTGTCTCTCCGAGATGGGATAGAAGGTGCTATTTTGCAGTGACTCCAGTCTTTACTTGAGGACCATACCCAGATGGTGGTTCTGGGGGGTCTCCTGTGTGACTCCCTAGCCGGTGGCCTGTGGGATCCCTCAGGGTTCCAGTCCATCCCCCATGCTGTTTAACATTTACATGACACTGCTGGGAGAGATCATCCAGAGTTTTGAAGTTTGATGTCAGATGTATGTTGGTGATGCTCAGATCTGTTGCTCCTTTCCACCAAAACAAAGGATGCCATCCTGCCCCTAAACCAGTGCCTGACATCAGTAATGGAGAGGATGAGGGTTAAAAAGTTTAAAGTAAATCCAGACCAAACAGAGGGACTCCTGGTCAGTTGGAAGGCAGATCAGGGTGTGGGAATACAGCCTGTGTTGGAAGGGGTCACACTTCCCATGAAGACACAGGTTCGCAGTCTGGGGGTGATCCTGGACACATTGCTGACCCTGGATCCCAGATGTCTGCAGTGGCCAGAAGCACCTTTGCACAATTAAAACTTGTGCACCAGCTGTGCCCATACCTTGAGATGCCAGATCTGGCCATGATTGTCCACGCCTTAGTTACATCCTGTCTGGACTACTGCAAAGCTCCCTATGTTGGGCTGCCTTTGAAGATAGTTCGGAAGCTACAACTGGTTTAGAGACTGACAGGCAGATTACTAAGTGGAGTGCCGTACAGGGAGAAGACAACTCCCATGTTACGGCAGCTCCACTGGCTGCTGATCTGCTTCCGAGCTAAAAACAAAGTGCTGGTTATTACCCATAAAGCCCTAAACTGTTCGGGCACAGACTATTTGAAGAACCGTGTCTCTGTATAAAAATGAGCACTAGCACTGCCGTCTGCAGAAGAGGCCCTGCTCTCGGTCCCACCTCCGTCTCAATCACAGCTAGTGGGAACGAGAGAGGGGGTCTTCTCCATGATTGCTCCCCACCTCTGGAACTCCATCCCTAAAAGTCTAAACATGGCACCCTCTCCCCCCTTCTTTAAAAAGCTTTTAAAAACCCACTTATGCACCTTAGCTTACGGAGAGGAGGAGAACTAGAACATCTTTATATATATATATCCTTGCCTAGATATTGGACACCTACTTCCACCCGTTCGATGTTGTACACCATCTTAGCTTTTAATGCCTTTTAAATCTAATTTTAAAGAGTTTATTATGTTGTAAATGTTTATGATGTGTTATGTTATGTTTATTTAAGTTTAATTTTCGGTTATTTTTTGGTTAGTTTTTAAAATTTTATATTGAGATTGTTTTATCCACTCTTTTGATTTGTTATTTCTTGTTTTTGGTATTGAATTATTATTATTATTATTATTATTATTATTATTATTATTATTATTATTTGAAACACAACAAGATGAGTCCATAGCAGATACTCTGCTGGCTGTTGAATTGGATCACACGTCAAACACTTCCCAAGTGTCTAGGACTGTGTGATGTATCAGCGAATAATGCATGCAGATCCCAGTAAGGTGGCCTTCTGCAGCTGGCAGATGGTAATTTTGTCAGCGCCGATTGTGTTTAAGTGCAGGCCAAGGTCTTTAGGCACTGCACCCGTGTGCCGATCACCACTGGGACCACCTTTACTGGCTTGTGCCAGAGTCTTTGCAGTTCGATCTTTAAATCCTCATATCGTGTCAGCTTTTCCTGTTGTTTCTCTGCAATCCTGCTGTCACCTGGGATTGCGACATCAACGATCCATAATTTGTTGTTGGTGGTGGTGGTGTTGTCGTCGTCATCTAGCTGCCTTGAGTCCCCACAGGGGGAAAGATGGAGTATAAATAAAGATAATAATAATAATAATAATAATAATAATAATAATAACAGCAATACATCTGATCAGAACCTTGTGGAATGCATCATGCAAAAGGCATGGTCCTTCCAGCTGCACTCTTAGAATCAGCTGCCCAGATAGAAACAAAAATACTGCAATGCAGAGTTTCCCATTTCCAACTTCTTCAATAGCATCAAAAGCCAATGTGCGGCCCAGGAAAATGGACAGGGTCTCATTCCTCCCAAGTCTTTCCATTGGGGTTCTCAGTGGCAAAATTTGACCACAAACCTGGCTGTAACTCTATAGCAGGGATGGGAAAGCCCCGAGTTCAAACTTCAAGCTGTCTAAGTCATGCAGACACACCCAACAAAAACCTAACCAGAAGCTCGCATCCATATTTTTTTTTACTATTCTTAGTTTAAATTTTAAGAACATAGAAACTGTACCTCCTTTGAGAAGAGAACGAGCCTTCCTATTGGGACATTATGCCATTGCCAAGGGCAGGGATATGTAGTAGGGTTTCAGAGCTTGCAGAAGGGGTCTTAAGAGCGAGGTCCATACTCCCTATCCCTCTTTTACAGCAGCCACCTAGAAAGGATAAACTCACAGCCAGATGATAACACTATGTAACAACATTTGAAAAAAATATATGTTCCTGGTTTAAAAGTGTTCTTTCCTGTTTAATTGTGTGGTACTTAAAGTAGTTGTTATACTCCAGGAACTTCGTTTTTGTGGCTGCTACAAACTATGTTGAATTGGTTGAGATGCCATGAGATAATAATTGAAAAACTATAGCAAAATATGCTGCAGAATGTCCTGTAAAAATAAAGTTTTTGCAGTTTAATAAACTTTTCCCAGGAACAAAAATCATGTTGCATTAAGGTCTTCTTGAATGCAAAGCTCCTCAGGAATGGGTGCAAATTAGCATCTATCAAGGCCTCATGTTACCTGAACTAGCTTATTAGAATTTACCTGTAGAATTGCTGTCTCATGACACGTGGAAATCTGAATCAAATCAAAAATACAAGTGGTACAAGGAGTGTGAGAGTCACTTCCATATATTTTTCTTTGTTTTAGGAACATATACAGTGGACACTTTGTATCTACTGTATATGTTCCACTTTGATTCAAGGACCCTCTGTGGATACCAGAATCTGTGGATGCTCAAATCCCATTAAGTATGATGGTAAAAGCAAGGCTTTCCTTTTGGGTTAAAAACAAAACAAAACATTTTCCAGCCCTGAATCACTGACTCTATACACACAGAGTCTATGGATATGTAGAGCTGACTATACTGTATGTGCAAAACAAGATGGGGAGGAGATTCCTACTCTCATTCCATGTGTATCACTAATAAGAAAATTATCAGATCAACCATTTTTGCTAATTGTGCAGCCAGTGATACCCAAAAAAGTCCAGGATGGATCAGAGCAAATCCATCACTCTAGTTCAACATTCTGTTCTCACAGTGGGCAACCACTTGCCTAAAGGAAGCCCACTGGCAGGACATGGGCGCAACCTGCACTCTCCAGTAAAGTAATACACAGAACTGAATGCTGCCTGTGATACTGGAGGGGACAAACAGACATTCTGACTAGGAGCCAGCGATAAGTCCATTCTCCATGACATTACCTACTCCTCTTTTAAAACTATTCAAGCAGACAGCCATCATTATATTTTATGGCAGTGATCAGCAAAATCAAACTATGTGTTGCACAAAGAACTGCTTCTCTTTATCCATTCCAAATCTCCCATTGTTGTCTCATCTGTGTATTGGGAGACGTCAGTGTAGCATATCTGTTTGATTCAGTACATAAGACAGAGAGCATTTGGAAGAGAGCTATTTAACTTAAAGAATAGCGGAACTGGAAGCAACCACAAAGTCAGTCAGTTGAACTGCTGAACACACAATTAAGCAGCCATGACAGATGGCCATCCAGCCTCTGCTTTTAAATCTTCAAAGAAGAATCCTCCACCACATTCCGAAGCAGTGAGTTCCACTACTGAACACCTCTAACCATCAGGAAGTTATTTTTAATGTTTAGGTGAAATCTTCCTTCTGCAATTTGAATCCCTTGTTCTGTATCAGAAAGTAAGTATGCTCCTCCTCAGTAAACTGTAAGAGTGATGCAGATATCTGAACTGGATTGGGATTGTGTAATAGCTGGTCTATTTTAACCTTTGTTTTAACCTTCGTTCCCTAACTTCTGTGGTATGAAGCAGGGCCGTAGCCAGAAAAAAATTGGGGGGGGGGGGTTTGAAAATTTTGGGGGGGGGGGTTGAAACCTGCCTCCTAGCTCATGCTGAAGCAAAGAGCACAGCAGGGGGCAGAGTAGCCTTCAGTAGCCTGCAGCTCTGTCCCTGTCAACCACCTCCACCAAGTCTGGCCTCCTTAATGAGAGCATCCCCGCCCCAACTTGGTTGCTTTGCTATCGGCTATTGCTGCAAGTAATGACAGTGTGAATAAATTATCAATATTTGCTTGAGATAGTGCATGCAGTTCTGGAGAGACCCTTAATTTTTTGTGTCTCATAGAGTTAGCATGGGGATTTGGTTAACCAGTTAAAATTCATGAGTAAACCAGGGGGTTTTTTTAGCCTGAAAAATTTCGGGGGGGATGGGGTTGAACCCCTAACACCCACCCACCCCCCACCCCCCACCCCCCGGCTACAGGCCTCCTATGAATATTTACCTTAATTATGATGATGATATTTTTAATTATCTTTAACTTTTAACTTAATCATGTTTTAATTGTGTTTTAATGTATGTTCACTATGACAGGAGTTTTAGGACAGTGATTAGTGTCTAATTGTGTATTTTCTTGTTTTTGTCTTTTACTGTTGATATGGTCAGTGGACTAATCAATAAACTTTACTGCCTCCTCAATATGACAATGCAGCAGAACTTTGGAACAAGTGTAAATAAGTGTTGCTACTGGCGGTAACAACTTAACATGATAGCCATGTTTAAACATCTGAAAGGTTGTCATATTGAGGAGGGCACAAGCATGTTTTCTGCTGCTTTAAAGACTAGGACACAGAGCAATGGATTCATTTGGAAAAAAAAAGGTTCCATCTAAACATTAGGATGAACTTCCTAATGGTAAGAGCTGTTCAACAATAGAATATGCTGCCTTGGACTGTGAGACTGGATGGCAATCTGTGAACAGTGCTTTGGCGATGTGTTCCTGCACAGCAGATGGTTTATTTATTTATTTATTAGGACATTTGTATCCCGTCCTTCTCAACCACTGAAGGGGGACTCAGGGCGGCTTACAATTAGCAGTCATTAGATGCCGACAAAGAAACAGAGCACAACAATTAACATAAACAGATCAACAGCAATAAAAATACATTTAAAAAGCAATAAAATACATTAAAAATATTGGCCCTTAAAATTGTTAGACTAGATAGTCCTTGTGTTCTCTACCAACTCTACGATTTTATGATACTGTGATTCTAAATTGTCAGAATGGATGTCATGGTTACATTTGCCCACATCATTGGTGCACCACACAAACTGACTCCTTCTGAACTCTCTGTATCATGTGATGTCTGCAAGCATTGCAGCATCTCCACACCCATTACACACCAAGCTATCTACATTTCTGATTGCAGGCACCATAAATCCCCAACTGCTTGAGGGATAGCCTTGATGTGAGAACTGAGGTTCCAAGGGAGTTTGTTTTGCTGTCTGTGTCCCTGTTCAGAAGATTTCATCTCACTTTCTGTCCTTGTGATAATTGGATTTTGAAAAACGTGGCTTGTGGTGGAAACAAGGATTGGTGCTAAAGCTTCAGTGGAGACACTTTTTCCTCATAATAACTCTTTCAGGAGTGAATTCCCCTTCTGAGGGGTAGGTTTCTCTCTCTTCCTGTTGCCTCACTCCTGTTCTTAACTATGAGTTGTTTGTAAGTCGGGTGTTTGTAACCCGGGGACTGCCTGTATGCCCTGTCCTGCCCTTCTTGCCCTAAATTCACACAAATTGTCTCCCTTTCTCCTGGGATGGGATGGTTTACTGCAGCTTTTCTCGTGACCATGAGCTGGCTCTCTCACAAGCATGTCTTAATCCTATAGGTCTTTTAATGTAGTGTTACATACCACAGTGCTAAAAATGTTCCATCACATCAAAGACAATTTAAGCCCAATCTGAAGAAACTCTGAAAACAGAATTCAAATAAAAGGGAGACTTTTAAATAATATAATGATAAAAACCACTGATACTGTTGCTGTGACTTGATATGAAGCATCTGATGTAAAATGTCCCCAATTAAGTATCTGTTCTTGGATAGCAACACGTTCTTTTCCTAATTGGCACAATGTACACAATTGACTAAAACCTCCAGAAGTTGCACTGCTGTTGCAATAGCTATGAATAAAGGAATTCTCTCATACTTTTTTTATTCTTCTCAGCTCATCAGTTTCACACAGTTTATAATGTCTATATACAAAATCATTTGAAAAGTTTCCAGGAGATAAATAAAACTAGAAACAGGATACAAAAAAGAGCTGTTATGTTATGCATTCATACATTTGGTACAGTATTATTCCAAGGATTTCAATTCCATATAATATTAAGATACAATAAATGTAAGGAGGTCTTTATCCTCATTCCAATTACTTTCACAGCCACAGTAGTACCCCAGTAAGAATAATTTTGCATGTTTCCATAACCATGACCTCCACCACTGGTGGCCAAAGCTGATGGATGAGGGTTTTCTATTGGAACTGGTGAGGGCCTTGACACTGAATGGATACAGAGTCATGGGAGCACTTTCTCCTACATAACACAGCTCAATCTATTCTTCCTGGTTTATCAGGAAGCTTTGCACCATAGATCAGAGCATCTAGTGGTTGAATGCAAGTGATATAGAAAACCCAGAGAACACCAGAGGGAGCTCATCTTATGGTAGTAATTATGGCAAATAGAGCTGTGCGCAGAATTTTTTTCTCCTGTTTCAGCTCGTTTCTTTCATTTTTTCATTCCTTCAGGAGCACGAAACAGGAAAGCCCCTTCCAGTACAAAAATCAGCTCAACATCAAAGCAAGTGGGAGCAGTTACTGGCTCTCAGCCTGCTTTTCAGCATCACAGTTTAATCTTTTTTACTAATCCCCCAACAAACATAAACTCTCATTCTCTGAAAACTACTCTCCTCTTCCAGGAGGTCATCGCTCTTCCTTACCTGGAAGTGGGAAGCCTCCTTGAAATGCCTTGGAGAGTGTGTGGCTGGCTGGAATGGTGTAGCCGGGGAAAGAAAGCACACGCCTGCAGCTGAGCAGCTCCCAGTACTTTCCTTCTTGTCTTGGAAAGAGAGTGCGTGTGTGGTGTGCAGGCCTAGAAAGTGCCTGTGCCTGCAAAAGCCTGGATCTGAACGCCTCTTACTCTAGAGTTAGAGGTGCTCAGATGCAGGCCTTGGCAGGCGCAGGTGCTTTGTGGGCCTGCACACCACACACGCACTCTCTTTCCAAGGAGTTAAGCAGCCACCTTTCCAAGGAGTCGAGCAGCAGATAAGAAGAAGCCTCCTTAGAGTGCACACTGGGAAGGGGAGCCTGGGTGGGAAACCCCGCTCCTCCATAATGGGCCAATAGAAAATGGATCTTTTGGCACTGGAAAGTGAAAACTGGTATCTACCCTATCGATTTTGGGAGGCTGCCAAAAAATGGATCAGGCCCCCCGCCGTAAGCTGGGACATGAAATGGGTCAAGATTTACCCTAAATGCACAACCCTAATGGCAAACAAGTGTTGCTCTCCTTTTATGATGTCACCTGCGCAGCTCTGTTCTTAGGTTAAAATCTTAATGGCTTTCCCCCCCAAAGAGTGACAGAGCTGCAGCTGGAATACTGGAAGGTTAGTGTGTTCACCCACAATTCTTCCGTTTCCTGCTTCTTGGCAGGGGGTTGGACTGGATGGCCCATGAGGTCTCTTCCAACTCTATGATTCTATTATTCTAAGGGGTGCTCTGTCATGACGCAGCATCTCTCATGGAAGGAGGGCTGTGAGTGGAGAATGGCAACCTCTCAGCTCATGTTTCCACCTCCATAGCCACTTGTTTTTTGCTTTCTTTTAAGCAAAGAAATGCTTATCTATTCGTCACACCTCTTCTTCCAAAATTGCTTTCTGCTTTGTTTATGTCCTGAAGGAAAATTATTGCTAAAAGTTTAATCCCTGATCTACTTTTTGTTGTTTTTCTCTTTTTTGACATTCATAACTACATATTATTTTGTTAGATTTTGTTCATTATAGTTAGAAGTTTTACTTAGAAAAGTGTTTTCTTAAAATATTAAAATACATTGAAATTGCATAAGAGCTAAGAAGCGAACATGTGTAATAAAATATGACATTTTGCTAAATCTTAAATGCGCAAATGTAGGAAATGTTCAGTTATAAGAGCATATTACTCAACTTCATTATAGTGATGTATTTTGGGTTATGTTTCACGTCTGTTTCACGTCTGTTGCCACCTAGTGTCCAAATGGAAGAAAGTTGCTTACAGGCTTCTCAAATCTGAGGCTTTTCCAAGATGAAGAGCAAACTTCAGTAAATTCTTTGTTGGCTAATCAGAAAATAAAGCCGACATTTTCTTGGCACTTGTGGTGTGACTTCCGAGAAGGAGATATTGTGACCAGCTTCTTGTGTCATAGTTTAGAGACCACTGGATTGCTTATTTGTAAGCAATTCCTTCAACAACTGGGTTTTAGTTGTACACTGTGTATTATGTTAGGTTCTGAAAAATTTATATTTTTACAGCTGGAGGAGGACTGCTTAGGCAGTTATAACCCCCCCCCCCCCCGTAGCAAATCTATGAACCTCCATTACAATAGCACAATGCATATCAATAAAACATTAAAGCAGATTTTTGTCTTTTACATCTTTCTGTTCATTGTCTCTGATATTCTTATTCTCATAAAATGTTGTTGCCTCTTCCTTTAACATACTTAAATGAAATCAAAGTCCTCAGCAAATATTTTGGTCCATAAATTATCCATCTCTGGTTACTGCAATCCCTACTTACATCCTCTGCCATCTCATCTTGGTTTCCACCCTGCACACACAACTTTCTTAAATATCGGCACTGGCTTCTTTTCCCATATTCCGTCTTACATCCAAAGCTCTTACCTCCTTATTTCATTGTAACTATAGCCCCCAAGCCTACTGACATCCCATAATCTCCAGACAGCCAATTATTATTGTTATTTTACTGACACAAAAGCACAGTATGTCACAGCAAACGAGATCTCTATGCTGGATTTCGTATCACAAAATCACAAGTCGAACACTTCCCAATCGTCTAGGATTGTGATGTATTTTCGAATGATGCGCGCAGATCCAAGTAAGGTAGCCTTTTGCAGTTGACAGATCGTGATGATGATGATGATGATGATGATGAAGATGAAGATTATGATTATTATTATGCCCCACTTTATCTCTCCTGAAGGAGACTCAAAGTGGCTTAACTAAAAGCATTAGCACACCATTAAAAATATACAATTATGCAAACATGAAAACAGAATTAAAGATAAACAGTATTTGAAAATTCACAATTAAAATCCATTAAAACATATTCAAAGTTAAAAGCCACTGCACCCCCTGTCTTAAAAACCTTCATCTTTAAAAGCTTGTCTGAATAAAAAGGTTTTTGTCTGATTTCTCTCACTTCCTGTTACCTCACCGCTGCTCTTAACTATGAGTCATTCGTAAGTCAGATGTTTGTAACTTGGGGACTGCCTCTACTCTGCCACCTTGTGTGGCTCTCCACAGAGACATCTATGTATAGACCTACGGTTCAATTTGTGCTTGAAATTTGTGTTGATTATGATCTGAGATTCTCTGTTGAATTTCCTTGTAACCTGGCAAGATGCTGTCTATGTGAGAATGAATAAAGGAGTCGACATGTCTGAAACGGGCAACTCTCAGGTTCTACTGTATCTGGCAGCATTTTGATCCACAATGTACAGCTGCATCATATTCTCTATAAAGTGGAACTAATTCCGGTTTCAATAGGAATGTTACTAATGGGAACAGGGGAGGAGACTTGGGATGTTTGATCATAATGAAAGATGCCAGGAATGTATGTAAAGTACCACAAAAAAAGATAGTAACCTCGTTGAAAAACCAACCTTGGTTCCAATTTCAGGCTCGCATTTCTTAGACTAAATCAGTTGACTCCACAGGGCTTGCTATTGGATTTTGCTGGGTGTGTGTAAGATAATAAATTTGCCCAATATTTCACATTTGTATCCTTCCACATTCATGCATGAGGCAAGGGAAAGTATTCCCCTGTCCTTCCCCCTTGTTCCTAATGGCAAGTACAATTATGCTGGGACAAAGGAAACTTCAGAAAAGAGTACATTATTTAATTAGTTACAGCTCACATGTTTCTCAACAAAGTAAATCCACAGACATATATGAAACAAAATGAAATGATTTGTTGATCAGCCAATTGGCCTTATCAAATTACACAGTATAAAGACATCAAACAATATACATCAAGTCCAAATAAAAATTTAGATATAAATATACATATACAGAAGGAAAAAATGGAGGAGGTCGACTAGTAGCCAAATATACCTTAATCCTCCTGAGTATGAACATCAGGTGTCCGCATCCCCCTGCCAATCTGATCAATACAGTCTAATCTCCTTTTAGAGTTAGATTTTAGATAGGAGCCCCCAGTGTCGCAATGGGATAAACCCTTGTGCTGGCAGGACTGAAGACTGATAGGTCGCAGGTTCAAATCCAGGGAGAGTGCAGATGAGCTCCCCTGGTCAGCTCCAGCTTCCCATGCGGGGACATGAGAGAAGCCTCCCATAAAGATGGTAAAACATCAAAAGGTCCAGATTTGCATACATTTGCTTAAATTCCACAATGGAGCTACATTAGAGGTCCTCGTAGTATCATTAAATCTGGTTATTAATGCTCCTGGGGTGAATAAAGATACCAAGCATGTGGCTAATATGGATAGATGACTGACCAAGATCTACCTCAGCCCGCTGTTGTGATATACTATATTATGCTTTTAATGTATTGTGCTTTATTTATTTATTTATGACATTTATATGCCGCCCTTCTCACCCTGAAGGGGACGCACAGTGGCTTACAAGTAATATGTAAATACAATATATTATATTATAACCATAGCACATTATTAGTATTATATATTATTATATTGTACTTTACCATTATATTCTAAAATTGTTAGTAATATTACATGTAATATGTAAGGGGAGCTTGTATGAAATCCCAGGCATTTTTAAAAGACAGCCAGAAGGAAATTCTAAGTATAAGAGAACTTGTCGGGGGAAATGAGGATGTATTTCATTACTTATACTTTCTGAAGAGTTGTCAGGGTACATATAGATGTCAGCATTCTTATGCTAGTGTTCCTGCATACAGACTGAACAACATGAAAAACAACTAGCAGCATAAGAAGCATTTATGCATCACCTCCTTTGCTGGGTAAGAAAAGGATCAGGCTTGAAAAGAGCTATCCGTGAGATTTGCCTGATGGTGGTAATGTAATTGGGCCTAGATCAGGTATGGGCAAACTCGGGGCCGGATACAGCCCCTTGGGCTCTTTTCTCAGGCCCTCCTCTCTCTCGTCATCCTGTCCTTCCTTCCTTCCTTCCTTCCTTCCTTCCTTCCTTCCTTCCTTCCTTCCTTCCTTCCTCTCTCCCTTCCTTACCTCCCTGTTACTCTCTCCTTCCCTCCTTTCCACCCTTTCATCCTTTCATCCTTCCTTCCCTCTTTCCTTCATTCTCCCCTCCCCCTCTCCCTTCCTTACCTCCCTCTTACTCTCTCTCCTTCCTTCTCTTCCACCCTTTCATCCTTCCTTCCCTCTTTCCTCCCTCCTTCTCTCTCCCCCCCTCTTTCTCCTTCCTTCATCCTTCCTTCCCTTTTGTCTTCCCTCCCTCCATTTTCTTCCTTCCTTCATCTCTTCCTTCCTCTCTCTCTTCATTCTCTTTTTCCTTCCTCCTTTCTTTCTGGGGTATGTTTAGCTGGGAGAAGAGAAGGTAAAGAGGGAACATAAGAACCATGTTTCAAGAATTTAAGAGGGTGTCCCATTGAGGAGGAGGTGGAAAACTGACTCTCTGCTGCTCCAGAGACCAGGGCACAAGGGAACAATGGGTTCAAATGGCAGGGAAAGAGAGTCGACTGAAAAGATTAGGAAGAACCTTCTGAGGGTAAAAGCTGTCGGAGAGTGGCCTAGGCTGCCTGGGAAATGTGGTGGAGTGTCCTTCTCTGGGGATGTTTCCTCAGAGGCTGTCTCTCGGAAGTGCTTTGTGCCTTCCTGCATGGCAGGGGGTTGGACTGGAAGGCCCTTGGGGGTCTCTTCCAGCTCTAGGATTCTATATCAGGAGTAGGCAATATGGGGTCTCATGGAGACACTTTTTCTCTCCCATCCACCATCTCATCCTGACCAAGCCCAACCCTTTTGGGATCTAAACATTTCCCGTCTTTCCTTCACTTTCTGCCTCCGAAAGAGAAGAGGAAGGGAAGGAAAGGGCGGGGGGGGGGTGATTTGGGGAGAACCCTTCCCTTGTGGTCTGTGCACCCCCATTCTGGCCCGCCATGTGGCCCCGAAGTTAAAAAGTTTGCTGATGCCTGATCTAGATCCATAGGCCAAGACCTATATCATCAGTCATAAGTTCCAGTAAGTTAAGTGGGACATTTTCCTAGTAGGATTGAAGCACTCATTTCCAGGGGATCAAGACATTGCCCCCTTTTCAGTAATTCTATTGAAAAACAACTGCTCTTGTTACTTTTCTCGAGGCTCAGTGTGTACTCTGACCACTAGAGGAAAAGGGGGAGGGAGGAAACGGGGAGCAAAAGTTGGAACACAGAAGGTGCCAATGTTTGAGAAAAACCTGGTTGCTATTTATGTAACAAAAGAAGTGAAATTCAAAAGTTATATATGTTCCCCCGGCATTCTGTTTCAGTGGCCAGCATATTTTGGCATGCTGAGAAAATGTGAGCAGAAACCTTTTAAATACATAACCTGCAGTGTCAGCACCAAAGTAGCTGTTCTCTATAAACAGCAGTCTGGTGCCATGTTCTTGCTTTCAAGCACACACACACACATACACACACACCATTGCCTTGCTTGTTCCTTTCATGTTTCCACAGGCAACTCCTTCATCGAACATAAGGTCATACACATTGCAAGGTCTCAAGACTGTGTTGCAAATCCTAATTGAAACTGATTTAATGTTATGCTCTTAACAGTGGCATAAGACCTAAGACTTTCAAAATGAAAGTCTTGCTTCTAGTGTTTCTTTATTCCTCAGATTATTACTAAAGTAATAATCTACCAGCATTAAAAAAAACTCTAAAATCATAAAATAATAATCTACCACTATTTAAAAAACTCTGAAATCATAACAGTAAATAAAGAACAACACTCAAAAACAATGGAATTCCAGACAAAAAACAATTAGGGCCAGCTAATCACCTCCCAACAAAGGATTCCCCCAGGCAGTAAGAAGCCACACCTTGAAAACTGCTAGGCCATTAAATGCTAATCAAGATGACCAATTGCTACATTCACGCCTACCTCCAACATACAAGAGTACTTTCTTCCACCCTGGACAGTCCACAGATATATAAAACCAATTTTCTTAGTTTTCAACAGATCTCACAACCTCTGAGGATGCCTGCCATAGATACAGGCAAAACGTCAGGAGAGGATGCTTCTGGAACATGGCCATGCAGCTCGGAAAACACACAACAACCCAGTGATTCCAGCCATGAAAGCCTTCAACGATACATTATTACTAAAGTATTTGTTCCATGCAACTGCTATAATAAGAATCCTCTCTAAGAACATTGGGAAAGTCCTGCTGAATCAGACTAATGGCCCATTTAGTCCACATTCTGTGGTGCCTATGGCAAATCCTGAAGCAGCAACCATAGCAGAAAGAGGTGACTTCCAAGTCAGTGGGGAAATTTATCTATCTGGGTTGTAGTATATATAAACCACTGCTTCTTAAACTGTGAGTCCCAACTCCAAATGTCTCCTTACTCCAGTGTTGGGGTCACAAGTGGACTCTGCAGAAAATGCTTCAGCTATGCTCTACAAAAGGGGGACTATTTAATAAGCCTTACAAATTATTTACTCTCAATTAAATCTTTAATTTTTACACCTATTTTCTATACCTATACAGTGTCCATGTACAATTTTATCTGATGGAAAGGGGTTGCAAATGGGAAAAGTTTAAGTCGCTGGTCTAAACTTTGAAGGAACTCTCCAATCTGCTGAGCCATGGCCACCAAGCTGGTTCAACACCTTTGAGAGCCCTTTATAGTTTGAACTGAAACTCAGAGAAATACCACAAAAGCTACCAGCTGCCCTCATTCGCAAACAGGAATGATCATCTTCCCCACCAATTAATATACCGAGGCCTTCAGTACTGAATATAACATGTAGTTCTTATCTACTATGGATTTGTTCAACCCAAACATGGAGGGGTGGTTAGAGCAGGTGGTTGCTTGAGTCACCATGTTAAGCTGAGGGAAAATACTGATGGGTTTTTAAATATATTCTAGCCATCCCCTGCCATGCGTTGCTGTGGCCCAGTCTGTGTATATGTGTTTTGTCTGTGTATATGTATTTTTGTGTATATGTGTAGATATGTGATGTGTGTGTGGTTTTGCAAATGCGCTGTAATGTATTATTTATTTATTTTTGCTTTTTAAGTCTCTTCCGCTGTGTTTTTCAGTGTTTTTATGAGTGATGATCACTTGTTGGCCTGATAAGTATTGTGTCCAAATTTGGTGTCAATTCGTCCAATGGTTTTTGAGTTATGTTAATCCCACAAATGAACATTACATTTTTATTTATATAGATACAGAAGGTTCCCATTACGAACAAGATAGGTACTGTCAGGCCACTTCTGCACTGCCATATAATATCCAAATTATCTGCTTTGAACTGTATTGTATGGCAGTGTATGTTGATATAATCCAGTTCAAAGATTATATGGCAGTATAGAAGGGGCCTCGGTTTGTTCTTAAGTTAAATTTGTATGTAAGTCGAAACAGGTACATTTCTAAGTGTAACTCCAGCCAAATCTATAACTATATATTAGCTTTGGGTAGCATAGAGAAGAATATTTGTTTTGCTGTCTGTGCCTCTGTTCAGAAGCTTTCCCCTTACTTTCTCTGTGAACATTTGATTTTGAAAAAATTGGTTTGTTGTGGAAACAAAGATTGGTGATAAAGGTGAAAGTGTACCTGTTCTGATTTACGTACAGATTCAACTTAAGTGGAGGCACATTTTTCCCATGACAGCTCTTTCTGGAGTGATTTTCTCCCTAGGAAGAGAAAATCACTCCTGAAAGAGCTGTCATGGGGATACATTTCTCTCACTTCCCGTTGTTACACCCCATTTGCAACTATGAGCCATTTGTAAGTCAGATGTTTGTAACTGTATACTGTTTTGAATGTCACCACATTTATAAACATAGGGTGGGTTACTTTAGCCAAAATCTATTATGATTATTATTATTATTATTATTATTATATCATCATCATCATTATTATTATTATCATCCTGTCTTTAGCCTGATATAGAAACTCAAATTGGTTAACATCATATGGCACAATGCAAAGTAAATTAATATTAGTGCATTAAACTATAAATACATTTTTTTAAAAATTAAATATTTTGTATCATTAAACCATTAAATATAAATAGATTAAAATGTATTCAAACTACATAGCCATGCTAGCATCGCAATGTCAAGTACATGGTCAGATGTGCTGTTGATACTTGTGGTAGGTTGTGTTCTCTTTAACAATTTCAGAAGACCTGCCACTGCAAACAGCACTTTCTCCATCTTCATAGAAAGTGGATGGTCTAAACCACCTCTTCTTGAACTATGAGTCCCAACTGAAGTGGGGTCCCCTTAGCTCAATGTTGGGGACCTGAATAATTTTAAAACTGTAAAAGTTTTCTGAACATTACTTAGTGGCTGTATTAGACATGTGCACAAATCTGTTGTGCAGTGTTTTACCATGGACTCTGCAGAAGATGCTCCAACCTATTTAGACAACCTTATGGATGCTGTTTAACCAACTTTGTGAATGCTTGTTATTAGTAAATGTTTGATTCCATATCGATTTTATATGCCTATATATCCAGGGTCACATAAAAAATTCAGGCCAAAAGCTTCAGAAAAAAGTTTCAGATGCCCTGGTGTAAACTGTTGAGCGTTCCCACCTTCACATTGCAGGCAAACTGCAGTTAACAAAGCCTCTCTCTTTCTTTTTAGTTCTCCCAGCTTCCCTTTCCTCCTTGTCCTTTGGCAAAAACAATAAAAGAGGAAGGAAGGAGTAGGAAGTAAAGTCATGTGGTGGCAACTTTATGATCAACTTGAACTTCATTGAACATCAAGAAAACCAAAGTGCTCTTCCAGCAGTCACCAGCCAATCCCTCTCCAATGCCAGAAATACAGCTTAATGGTGTAACATTAGAAAATGTTGACCATTTCCACTACCTTGGCAGCCACCTCTCCATGAAGGTCAACATTGACACTGAAATACAACTTCGCCTGACCTCTGTGAGTGCAGCATTTTTCCAAATGAAGCACAGAGTGTTTGAGGACCAGGACATCCGTAGGGATATCAAGGTGCTTGTTTATAAAGCTGTTGTCCTCCCAACCCTGCTATACACCTGCGAAATGTGGACTGTCTACAGACGTCACATGCAACTCCTGGAACGATTCCATGAGCGTTGCCTCCAAAAAATCCTGAAAACCTCTTGGGAAGACAAGCTGACAAATGTCAGTGTGCTACAAGAAGCAAAGACCACCTGCATTGAAGCAATGGTCCTCCGCCATCAACTCCGCTGGACTAGTAACATTGTCCAAATGCCTGACTACCATCTCCCAAAGCAGTTGCTCTATTCCAAACTCAAGAACAGAAAACAAAATGTTGGAGGACAGGAAAAGAGATTTTAAGATGGGCTCAAAGCTAACCTGAAAAACTCTGGCATAGATACTGAGAACTGGGAAGCCCTGGACCTTGAGCACTCCAGCTGGAGGTCAGCTGTGACCAGCAGTGCTGTAGAATTTGAAGAGGCATGAATGGAGGGCCAAAGAGAGAAACGTGCCAAGAGGAAGGTGCATCAAGCCAGCCCCGTCCAGGACTGCCTTCCACCTGGAAACCAATGCCCTCTCTGCAGGGGAATATGTAGGTCAAGAATAGGGCTCCAGTTACCTACGTACCCACTGCCAGTACACCAACCTTGAAGACAATCCTACTCAGACAACGAGGGAGTTAATTAGTAAGGTGGCATCTTTATGATCAACTAGCACTAGCTTTTGCACCTCCAAGGAGAGTTGGTTCCCGTGAACAGGCATGGGCCAAGTGTGGCCACCTGTGTCTCCACAGGCTCCAAAGTGAAGCTTATGACCCCAACTCCAAGCCTCCAAACACCCCACTCAACCCTCCCCCCAAACATGTCCCCCAAAAGAAAGGGGGAAAAGCCAAAATTTGCTGAAAGTGATCTGATGTTGCTTCCAGTTGCTTCAACTTCCAGCCCATTGGAAAGACAAAAATGCCCCCTATCTGCCCATTCTACCTGAGAGCTATAAGGAGACCATCTAAATCTATAACCTATTGGGGCGGATCATCCTAATTGGTCCTCCATTCCTGCTCTGAGTCTAAACTTGCCTTTGAAGTGGAGAGTACTATTTTGAGCTACTGGGTTTGGATGGTATGTAGTAGGATAGGGATTTCTTACCAAGGACATAGCAAAGCCAACCTTCCCCCGTCACTACTACTACTACTTCATCTAAATGTCATTCATTCCTCTCTGCCAGTTCAAATGTCTTTCCTAAGAAGGGTTTTTATTTATAGCCAGCAGAGATAAAAGTAGAAATGCCGGGTGGCCAGGATCAAAATGCAGGATGCACGTGGTGTGAGGTGCTTCTTAACAATGAAAAGGAATGATGACGCCCTCCCTAATACGGGCAGATTTTGCCCCGGGGAGGAGCAACCCTGGTAAAGTTCAGCTAAGCCCCACCAGTTTCAGCACTGGGCCATCATCACAAGACTTGGCTCTAGATCTGAACTTTTTCAAAGCTGAGAGCTCAGGGGAGGTTAGAGCGATCTTCAAATGAACATGACCTGAATATATTACATACAGCCTACGCCTGTATCTCTGACAAGGAAGAACAAATGTGGAATAATGGCTAAAATGTTGGATTGGGACCTCAGAGCTTGCAAAAGGGTGTGTTAGGGAAGAATGGGTACATAGGTTACGATAACCTCTGGTATAAGCTGTTTCTATGATCCATAGTCTCAAAAAAGTAATTTTTCAAAGCTCTAATTTTATGTTGGAAGCTCAGATTCCAAATCAGGCTCAATCAGAAAAGTCAATAGATAAGTCACTGTGGAGTCATAAGGATATGACTAATCTTCGTTCAGTGTGAGATGTGAGGGAGATGAGAAGCATTTACACCTAGGGGCCCTTTCACACAGCCAGATAACCCAGAATATCAATACATGAAATCCTGCAATATCTGCTTTGAACTGGAATATATGGCAATGTGGACTCAGATAACCCAGTTCAAAGCAGATATTGTGGGATTTCCTGCCTTGATATTCTCGGCTATATGTCTGTGTGGAAGGGCCCTAGGGGCTCCAAACTGTGAGACTGAACTTAAAGGCCCCTTTTCCCTCCAAAACCTGGGGAAACGGGTGGATCTAAAGGCTCTAATGATGATTGATAGGTTGTTGGCCCTATGATTGCAACCTGGGGAAAGCTACCTGATTGCAAAAGAGCATAGCTTGAATAGATTCATGCAAACTAACAGTGCAAGAAAAGAAATTCAAATCTCCTGGCACAGCCGTGCCAGCACAGTCAAACTGTGTTGAATCCCATCTCAAGAAAAAGGTGGAATATAAAGCAGCCAATCAATCAATCAGTCATGGTCACTATTGCACAGTTCCGGTCAAAAATCATTTAGCTCCTTCTATTTTTATCAGTTTTATCCTTATGTATGTAATGCTTTTGACACGAAATAGAAATCAATCAGTTAATACAGTACACTAAAAGACCCAGGCACTTCACCCAACAGCAGGAGTTTTGTCATTCACTGAAATGCTGCATCTTTACAAAGGCAATATTTCATTTTTCTCCAGGGTTTATCAAAGAATTACTAATGAATGTTGAAAAATAACTTCCAATATCATTTAAATATTTTAGCATTTTTATCATTACAGATTTATCACAGACATCATTTATTAAAACATTTTTTTTAAATCACAAAAACCTTTAGGTTCTGTGCATTCAAAATTAATCTGCATATCAATTCACAGGTTCTTTTAAAAATATAGATATCACCTTCGCTGAATTATTTTCCTTCCTGTACCATTTCCACAGTAAAACTTATACTATATAGCACTAAAATGATATTATAATTAGAATCTAGGGATATAGAGGTTATGTTCTACTAGCAAGTCGGAGGCTGGCAGCCAAGGGAGGTTTGGAGACACAATCAAAGGGTTTAAAGTTGCTACATTTAGTCTAGTGCCTGGACTTGGCGGGGCTACTGTGCCTTCCTGTGCGCTGTGGCTCCTGGTATAATCGAAGCATTGTTATGTGGCAACCCAAGGAGGCAGTGAGAACTGAGAAGCAGTCAAAGATGGGGAACTGAATTTCACATAACTGTTTTGAACATAGCCAATTTCCTTCTTTGCCGGCAGGCTTGAAATCTAATATTTAATGCTAACATTTTGTGAATAAGCTAATGTATAAAAATAAATCATGCTTTATGGAACAATCATGGCATAGATCAGCATAGAAGTAAGACTGTTAGACTGAGTCAAACTTAGTCCTGGAAAAATGAACGTCAGATTTCCGCACCTATGTGATTAAAATATATTATTAAAGCTTTTGATGCTCTTAAGCAAATAAGTATTTTCTTACTGTTCAAGATTATGTTTTAGGGTGCATTTACATACTGAGCAAATAAAATAAATCACTTTGAATTATAATGCTCTAATACACCCAAAGGTCTCCTAGATTTCTCTAGGCTGGTAGTTCTCAACCTTCCTAATGCCGCAACCCCTTAATATGGGTTCTCATGTTGTGGTGATCCCTCAACCCTAACATTATTTTCATTGATACTTCACAACTGTAATTTTGATACTGTTATGAATCGTATTGTAAATATCCGATATGCAGAGTGTATTTTCATTCACTGGAACAAATTTGGCATAAATACCTGACACGGCTACATTTGAATACTGGTGGGGTTGGGAGGGAATTGATTTTGTCATTTGAGAGTTCTGGTTGCTGAGATTTATAGTTCACCTACAATCAACTCCACTAACGATGGAATTGAACCAAACTTGGTACACAGAACTCTTATGGCCAACAGAAAACACTGGAAAGGTTTGGTGGACACGGACCTTGAGTTTTGGAGTTGTAGTTCACCTACATCCAGAAAGCACTGTGGACTCAAACAATGATAGATCTGGACCAAACCTGGCACGAATAGTTAAAATGCCCAAATGTAAACACTGGTGGAGTTTGGGAGTTGTAGTTCTGGGATTTATAGTTCACCTACAATCAAAGAACATTCTGAACCCCGCCAATGAGAGATTGGGACAGATTTCCCACACAGAACCCCCATGACCAACAGAAAATACTGTGTTCTCTGATGGTCTTTGGTGACCCCTCAAACACCCCCTCATGACCCCCCAGGTTGAGAAACACTGTTCTAGGGGAACATCTATACTGACCATTCATTTTCAAACCTGTTTGAGAAGAACCAGTTTTGCTGAGCAAGTTATTATACTGACATATATGGAACTGGTTTGAGGCCAGGAATGTGACTACATTCACCAGGAACCTTGTGTCAGGAGCCCACAGCCTTTCACATAAGCATAATTCAGGAGATATTCCTAGTCATAACAGAATTTAGTCCATTCAAAGGGCAAGGCAAGGGATCGTCACAATGTTATGTTCCAAGAGTCAATTAGCATAAAACTCACCAAAAGTCCAAGCACACCAAGTCCAAGGTTCAAAGTACAAGATTTCCAGCTGAAGCTTTCCATACAACAACAATTGCTGCCAGCTCCTCCCAGCATCCATTATTTATGCTGCTAGTGGCAAGCCTTTACAGCTGTGTAGCCTTCCTCTGTGCCATTCTACTTGACCTTTGCAGCTGTATGGAATCTAGCCTTAGCTGAAGCCTGGCAGGACGTGTTAATTCTGATTTGGTTCTGGCACTTCTACATCAGAAGGGCCCGGCTCCTGCTGAACAATATTAGGGTCCACATCTTCAGACTGCTCAGCCAACTGCTCAGCCTTGGTCCTGAGTTCATCTGCTGGAAGGAAGCCCTCTTCCCTCTCATCCTCATTTAGGACCTGAGCCCTGCAACACACTAAAGGGTTTATCTTGGACTTTCCCCTGACCTTCTTTAATGAACTGAAACCCTTTTAATCTTTCTTTGTTCTTTTATCCTTCTAAAAATAAATGTTTGGTAAATATTATCATGGGCTCTCCAGAAATTTGCAGATAAGGCATGTTATAACCCTAAAAAAGATAAAAATGATTATCTTGGGTTTCTTAGATTTTGTTAGTTGTTTTTGTTTCGTTGAGCCTGCTAAAACCTTCTGACAGGTAATCTAGAATTAGAAGTCTGACTCTGAACAGCCATATTTGTGAAATTGTTTTACATTCCCATGTGAGTATTATTGAAACTCCAGGACCCCAAAAGAGGACCCCAAAACCCACAGCCATAGATTATTATCATTATTATTATACTTTATTTATATTCTGCCCTATCTCCCTTTATTTATATTCCACCCTGTGATCAGGACAGATCACAGCACACATACGTGACAAACATTCAATGCCATTTGGACAGACAGGACAGAACAAATAGAAATCAGGTATGTTGTGTTGATGTCCAGCTTTTGGTGCCTTTGGGAGTTGTGCTCAAATCCAGCCACAGGGAGGTGCTCTCGCTCCATCCTCTATGACAAAGAGCCATCAGGACTTTCTCCTTCTTTTTGGTTGCCGGCATCTCTGGTCTTTTTCTTTTATGGTGTCGTAAAATACCTCCCCCACTTTTTAGCTATACCTAATTTCTTTACTTACAGCTCTAAGGTGTATTGAACTGCTTAGGTAAACAGTCAGCTGGGCTGACAGTTGGGTGCTCATTCTGTCTTGGGCTTCAAACTTGCAACCTTTCAGTTGGTAGATCTTATTGCTGCTGGTGGTGATTTACCAGCTGTTCTATAGCTGTTTACAAGCAAGCACACACTTGTCAGTGGGTAATATGGGAAAATCCTACCACTTTTCAGCCTACAAGCATAAACTTCTAACAATACCTTACAACCTACCAGTGGAGCTAATCACAGAAGTTGCCTCTATCCTTCTCCTAGGAACCCATTCGCACTGGCTAACACCCATTGCTCCCCAAACCATTGTCCTCACCCAGCCTAGGGAAGCTACCTAGGGAAGCCGCATCGAGTCCTTCGGGAGATGCTAGCGGGGTACAAATAAAGTTTAATAATTTAAAAAAGTTTAATAAAAAAATACCCTCATTAGCACCCATTACCTCAAACCTATTCACAATCTTTCCCTTTATAAAGCAACAGCCATAAAACTTCAAACTGAGCAATGACAATTTATTAAAATTCCCTCCAAACCCAGAAACCAATCAGCAACTATGGCAAACCATGCATCCCAGCCAACCAGCTTGCAGATCCTAGCCAGGCACAATCTGGACCAATCAACAACAAGGGCAGTAAAGACCTTTGCTTCAAACTGCTGTCAGAGTGCTATAAATATTTCTGTATGCTTGCACTGAGTTTTGTTCGTTTTTGGAGCACAGAGTGCTGGCATCTCCTTTGGCCAATGTGAATAAATGCCTCTGTTTTTTGCTTTCATCCCTTTGGGAGCTTGGCACACCAAGCACCCGAACCCACAATTTTAGCAGAGATAAAATCACTCAACATTAGCACAGATTATGAAGCCAGAAATAAGTGCTCATTATCATGCCAATGTGGTATATTGGTCTGAGTGTTGAACTATGATTTTGGAGATCAATGATCAATTCCTTATTCGGTCAGAGAAATCCACTGGGTGATCTTAGGCAAGTCACACGTTCTCAGCCCAGAAAACTCTGTAGTGGGTCACCATGAGATCACCTGAAGTCAAGATGACTCAAAGGTGCACAATAACCATGGCTTGCAAGTATCCGTACTATGGGACATGTGAAATGACCATCCTAAAACTGTAGACTTTCCTGTTTTCTATTCCTGATGGCTCCCAGAAAAAAAAATATTTCTCTGATCTGCATAATTGTACTCTGGAGTTTGGTTTCTTGGGAGTTAGCAAGTTCTTAGAGTTGTTAGCTGTTACAGAATACTGACAGGAAAGGCAGGGTAGGCATGATTTTTTTTTTAAAAAAATCTTAAACTGAAGCTACATCTCCGGTAACCTACTGAAGTAATGTTATTTTATGGGTATGTTCAGATAAGGTTGCCATCTTGTGGTGCAAAGTTATATGAATAAGAAGCATTGCTCGTAATGCCTTTAATCTACAATGGTGTGCCCACACCAGTATTCAACATGCATTTTAGAATTAATCTTGGTGTATTTTCTAATACTAATCTTGGCATGTGTTCCTTCTCCTTGATTTATATGCATTGATGTTTTTATTTTTCCTGAGTGTATACAGCTGTGCCTGTTCACCAGCAAGCTTTAAGGGACTTAATGGTGTTCTGCAGGTCATAAGGGAACACTGGAAATGCCTCCTTTCTTGCTTGTGCCACTGTACAGTCAGAATGTGACCTTTGGAAAGATTTCCCTCTACCCTCATACAGGAAGGAGTCTCTCCCCCTTACCTCCAAATGCAAATAAAAATGTACATTCGAGCATTTCACACTGAGAAATATAGACACTTTAATACAGTGCTATTATTAACACAACAAAAAGTCATAATTGCAGAACTGCTAACTGAAAGATCATCGGTTCAAATCCGGGGAGTGGGGTGAGCTCCTGTCTGTCAGCACCAGCTTCTCACGTAGGGACATGAGAGAAGCCTCCCACAGGATGGTAAAACATCCCCTGGGCAACATCCTTGTAGACAGCCAATTCTTTCACACTAGAAAAAAAATCATTTCATTACTGAATGTTTTCGGTTGGGTGATTACCGGTCACATCAAATTCTTTTTTATGTTGAAAACAGAGCGTTTTCCTATTTCTTCTACAAATCTCACAATGTTAATGTTTCCAAGCGTTTTCTTTACAAATATTTCCTATGCACATTGCACATATCTGATTTGTGGTACAAAAATGAAAGAACAATACAATATTTAAAATAAAGAACAATTTTGACAAACATAACGATCATCCGGGGAGGCCCTGCTCTCAGTCCAATCGCCATCACGGTCGTGTTTGGTGGGGATGAGAGACAGGGCCTTCTCCGTGGTGGGCCCTCAGCTGTAGAACTCCCTCCATAATGAAGTTAGATCTGCCCCCTCCCTTCTGACCTTCTGGAAGAAACTTAACTCCTGATTATGGGATCAAGCATTCACATAATAGTTTGGTTTACTGGGAAGACAAGATTTTATTGGACTGTACTTGGACTGTTTTGGATGATGATTTTAATATGGCAATTTTGATCTGGCAAACTAGTTCTAATTATATTTTTAACTATTATAATGTACATGGATGTATTTATTATCTGCTTTCTATTATGTTTTGGCATTGAATTGTTGCCTGTTTGGAAGTTGCTCTGACTCCCTCTTTGGAGGTCGAGAAGGACAGGGTATAAATGTTTGAAATAAATAATAAATAAATTTCATTGACTTCCTTACCAGTCTTTCAGTGGGAAGTGTGGGCCTGCTTTTGGCTGATGAGATAGTCAAATTAATTCAGATTGTTGTTGTTGTGTACCTCCAAGTCATTACAGACGTAGGGAAACCCTCAGTCTTATGTTTAGGGCAAGGGCCGGGTAAATGACCCTGGAGAGGAGCATTTTGCCCACAGGCCTTAATTTAGGGACCCCTGTATTACACCATTGAAAATTCTGGGTTAAATTATTTTAGGGGGATTCATATACATTTTTAGGGAATGTATATTTCTTCACCTGTCCAACTGTAATCAAACAAGGCAGTCTGGCTACATTTGGTCATCATTTGACTACTTCTGTGGTTGAGACTTCTGTCCCAAGGCTTTGTCCTATTGGCACCATGAAATGCTATACATGCAGGGGCGGCTCAACCCATTACGCAAAGTAAGCATTTGCAGTATAGTTGGTTTTGTCCAGGGGCACTCTTGAGGTGCTCTTGGGGGAAAATAGACCCCGACATATGCAAGTTGTAGTTACTGGTATGTATAGTTCACCTACAATCAAAGAGCCCCACCAATGATGGAATTGAACCAAATATGGCACACAGAACTCCCACGATGAACAGAAAATATATATATCAGTGATTGGTTGGGGGGGGGGGGATAATGTTTGCTTACCATTGAAAATTACCTAGGGCCGCCTCTGTATACATGTCTAGCCTGAAACCGATTTCATTGACTTCATTGGAACTCCTGGGGAAGTGTGCAATTCAAGAGTCCCAGCATGTACTGGTTACATCTATCACTAACGATCCCATCAGATGGGCTGATGGAATCACCATGCATTGAGGCAAATCCAGCGGTGCCCATTGAGCTGCTTGGGGAACTCGTCGCCCCACGCCCAGCATCGTTCAACTCACGTGAGTCTCCATCCTACAGGAGGGAAGCGTTTGCCACCTGGCTTCCTCGTGTTGACTTCTATTCAACACAGGAAGCCTTGCGTGTTGCCATGGAGGCATGCGCCTGCTCGCCAATACTTTTACAACAAAACCCAGTCGGAAGTTGCTCTACGTTGTGGGATGGGAGCTGGTGGACTCCATCATAAAAGTATTGGCGAACCAGTGCATGATGCCGAAAAGGACCTCATGTGATGAGGTTGTTAAATCAATGTGAGGCATATAATTTTGGCAGGATCGTAGCCAACATTTTTAGCACTGGACTGTTCAAGATACATTCTTGAGGATCTCAGCACCTTTCTAGTAATTGCTCGGCACACAAGTGGATGTGGGATAGTATGAACTGTTAGAATATATTTAGAAATCTGGATAAATGTTGGAAAAGAACTTGTGTCAACACACAACTTTGTCTTGAAATAAATTTAGACTGCATACCTGCTTATGTTATGCTTGACATTGCCAAAAAGAGTGTTTCAGAAGAACACCCTAAACCTCAAACACTTTATGGGACTGCCAGGAATGTGTTATGTCCAGTTTCTAAAATGCGAATTTTAAAAACCTATTTCATTTATTAAGGGTTGGGAGGCCTCCCCTTCTATTTGAGTGCTATGGCTGCTTTGAGTTTATAGCAGGAAAATAATAATTGGACAATATTTTTTTTTTCTCAAACGCAAATAAAACTACTGTAGAAATGAATTATCTGACCTGGAAGTCTGAATGCAGGATTTTGCTTACTGAGGATTTGGCCTAGTGAGCTTCAGGAACCCACAGATTAGCTTAATGACATGACATACCAAATGAGGTTGAAGTATGATTTGAAAGAATGAAAATCCTTTTTAGCTCTATATGTGTTTATTTATAATGTATAAAACATTTTATACCACCCTTCAATTCAAAATTTCCAGTGTGGTTACAGCAACTCATAAAAGTTACTTTTAGCTTGAATCTCTTTTCTCAGCTTCAGGAAGATCTCACTCTCTGACCCTTAATATGGTTGTTTCCCTCTTCTGTGGCTAATTTCTGACATATTTCTTGACAAGTAAAATAGTCTTCCTCCATGTAATGTTTTAGGGATTTAATTGGGGCAGGGGAGAGAATTATATAGTTGTTTTAGTGCCTTAATGTTGCTCTATTGTGTTAGGTTAAGATAAAGGTTTTCCCCTGACATTAAGTCCAGTCATGTCCGACTCTGGGGAGTGGTGCTCATCCCCATTTCTAAGCCGAAGAGCCAGCGTTGTCCGTGGACACCTCCAAGGTCATGTGGCTGGCATGACTGCATGGAACACCATTACCTTCCCACCGGAGCGGTACCTATTGATCTACTCAAATTTGCATGTTTTCGAACTGCTAAGTTGACAGAAGCTGGGACTAACAGCAGGAGTTCATGCCACTCCCTGGATTCGAACCTGCGACCTTTCAATCAGCAAGTTCAGCAGCTCAGTGCTTTAACCCACTGCCACCAGTGGGTTAACTGTGCCACCAGTTACTCATTTACTCATTTATAATTTCCTATTCTGAACCACTTTAAGAAGATAGTTTGGAAAAGCAGCACACTTAAAGAAAAATAAATTACGGTAAGCATATCCTACATACTTTCCAGCATGGCTGTGAAGCAACCAGAGAAGCAGTGTTATGTCTCCCAGATTCCAATCTGGAAATTTTAAATGGAACTGTTCTAAGCCACAAAGTAAATAAAGTGACATCAGAGGTTTTCCCAAAAGGAACCTAAATAATCTGAGAAAGAAATTGATCCCACTAAACAACTTGCGTTTGTATGGTTTGCATTTTGCACAGGGAATAACTCCATGCTTAACTAGGCTCGGAAGCATTGCACAGGTTATGTTTTCCCACAGAATACAAGTAGCCTTTTCTCCTCCATCGGATATAAGGACCTCTTTTTACTAGAAATTCCTTAATGGCATACATTCAGATGGTTATTTACAAAGAATGAAATGAATATTGATCTCATCACACATTTGAGTTTCTGTTCTGTTCCACAGGAGAAACAATTAAACACAGCTTTCTAATTGCATGTTGTTTATGTTCTACTGTCTTTTTTTTACAAATGTGTAAATGTTTTTCTTATGTCAGTATTACATCAGATGAAATATATTTACCTGCTTGATGTGGAGCAGAGAAAAATGCCTCTAGAGAAACTGGGAAAAGCCAATAGAAAATAAAGGAATAATAGGAAGTGGGAGAAATACTATCAGGGCACACTGGTGCAACAAAACATTGCTAGAGACTAGAAGCCTTTCCACTCTAAGCAAATATAACACTTTGATTCCAGCTGAACTGCCATGATTCCTGGAGTTCCTGGAGCTTTCTGGCTGAGGATTCAAAATTTCCATCTGTGAACTTCAATCCCAAGATTCCAAAGTACGAAAACATTGTGATCAATGTAGAATTATTATTATTATTATTGCTATTATTATTATATTTTCTTATATAGGCAGTCCCCAAGTTACAAACAAGATAGGTTCTGTAGGTTTGTTTGTAAGTTGAATTTGTATGTAAATCGGAACAGGTACATATTTATAAGTGTAACTCCAGCCATAGCATAGGTAAGGGTCAACACGCGTGTAGTGTTTGTTTTACTGTCTGTGCCCCTGTTGAGATGATTTGACCTCAATTTCTGTCCCTGTGGTAATTGGATTTTGCAAAATTTGGCTTGTTGTGGAAACAAGGATTGTTTGTAGAGCTTCAGTGGAGCCACCTTTTCCCCATGATAACTCTTTCAGGGGTCAATTTTCCTTCTGAGTAGAGTTCTCTCACTTTCTGTTGTCTCACTCCTGTTCTTAATTATGAATAATTTGTAAGTCAAATGTTTGTAACTCAGAGACTTCCTGCATTTGCTGCTTCTTTTTTCAGGACTGAGACCCAAATTGGCTTTCAGATACAACATAACACTATATTTGTGTAGTGTGAAAGGGCCTCAGATCTCTTTTCTTGTTCTTCATAGGGAAAAAAATAAGTTAGAAAAAAGCAGATATTGAGTCAGATATTAGTACCTAATTGACTTGTACCTTGCAGTGATCACATTGAAACCTGTATCCTTTAGCTATTTTACCAGTTATCATATTGTAACAGTTCCTGGGTTCTACATATAACAAAGATGCCGGAGTAAATAATAGTTTCCTGTATTTAGTGATTAAATCTAATTTCAAGAAAATAGTAAAAACTATACCACAGCTTGCATAGTAGATTTGTATCCATGAAATCTTTCACAAAAATAAAAGCACCGAATCTTAAATGTGCTGCCACACTTTTGTTTTGTTTTCTTTCACCCTTTCATCCTCTTTTTTACACTGGAAGTGACTAATATTTATTTTATTTTATTTACAGTATCTATATTCCACCCTTCTCACCCCGAAAGGGACTTGGAGTGGATCACAGAACAAACATTCAATGCTGTTATACACAAACAAGTCAGACAACTGTACATAGATAAGAGTATATATAGGCTTTCTCATCTTTAGCATCTTGGAGGCTGTGTTCGGTTCTGACCACCGGGGGGAGTGGTGCTGTTGCTTCACTTTCCTTGATGAAGAGCTTTGTTTGAAAACTTCCTCCTTGATCAAATCGCCAACATTTTTTTCTGGCGTTTCTTTATGGATGCCTTAAATACCTCCCTGCTTAAGCAGTACTTATTTATTTACTCACATTGCTGTTTTCAAAACTGCTAGGTAGGCAGAAGCTGGGCTAAAGGTCAGGAGCTCACCCTGACCTGGGCTTCGAACTGTCAACCTTTCAATTGGCAAAATTTACTGCAGCTAGCAATTAACCTGCTGTGCTAAAGCCCGGCCCTACCTTTGAAAATATGCAGAAAGAGAGAGAGATCAGATTCTGAAAACAGAGTCTCCTCTGTTGTAATTTGTTCTTAATTTCTCCAACATCCCTATCTAATAGTTATAGATTTGGGTGATTTCATCAAGTTACCAATTCAGGAGAACTATTCAAACTGCCCAGTTCAGTGTCAATTTTCTCTCATTGGGCATAGTAGGCTTTAAAGTACTTTGATTCACTCTTGGAACATTGCAGGTCAAGCCCCACAAATGTCTTGGAGGCTTGGCATTCTCAGTACATGAAATACTCACTCAAAGGTTGGCCATTTCAGATTCAGTTATTGTACCCACAAACTCGTGATTCTGTATGTAATCCTCTCTTGAAATATGCCAGATTCCTCCCAATCCCACTAATTGCATGTCACATCCATTCCCATACAATGTATCAGATACTGATTTTTAACTATTTTCAGCGACTTTTAAATATAAAAACTGGAGTTAAAGTCAAAATGCTCCACTGCTAGTTGCTAATCAAAACATTAGTCAACCTTTAGAGCAGTGGTTCTCAACCTGTGGGTCCTCAGATGTTTTGGCCTTCAACTCCTAGAAATCTCACCTGGGGATCCGCAGGGTGAGAACCACTGCTTTAGAGTCATTTTGTTGGAGTGCTTTAGAGTCATTTTGTTTCATCATTATTGGAATTTGTGTCCTGGAAGCAAAAGTATTGTTTATACAGTGGCCATCTTTACTGGATCCAAGACAATGGCAAAATGGAAGGCAAGCAACTGATATATTTCATTTCTCCAAATACTGCAGTTAAACTGATAGGAGGAGTTGGAACAATTGTCCAGCAATGCAGGGAAATTGCAAAAGATACTTCAGGGTGAAAAGCATCTCCAAAATAGAATTGGTTTCTACAAGAATAAAACCCAGCATTTCCCATCTGTTTTTCCTATCTGGAGATGCCCTTATTTATATATCTCATTCCAATAACTTCTTATTTATTTATTCTTAAGTGGTTAGTGCACTTCAGATTTTACCCAATTTGGTGTTATTGATCAATAGCTCCCATCACTGGTGATATCTGCCATAAGGACTGGGGATAATGGGAATTGCAGTCAAACAACACTGGCTATGATGCTGGGGGAAAGGTTAAAGTGTATTTTAAAGCCTGGCATCATATCTACAAGCCCTGAATCTCAATTCAAACCCACTATCCTGACTAAACAGAACAAATAGCAGCCTTCCTGATGTTACTGTATCACAACCCCCCTCCTCTCTAGTCACAATGTCTAATGATGAGGAATAGAGGAGTTGTAGTCCAGCATCTGGAGGACCACAGAAAATAACATTGCAGGCCGGATTTGGAGTATATAATTTAACAGATCAGATTTTTTCTTTTTTTTTTACATTTGTGTCCTTAACACATTGCAATGATTCTCTGTGGAGTGTTCACCTTATTATTTGACTGTCAAATTTATCTTCCACCCTGCGGTCATCGGGGTTGCCTCCTGAGGTTTATTGCTCTTGGTTGGCTCCAGAGATTTGCAGACCTGGAAGTTTCCGTACTTTTTTTGCTGAAATGCCATTTTTGCTAAAATATCGGTGTTTTCTTTTTCCTTTATACGCATCCACTTGAGAAAAATTCCTCGGCGAAGGGTAGTTTGTAATATTTTCCTTTGTGCCATGAGTAACTAAGTAACAGGCCATTCATTGTCAAATGATGGCTCCTGCATATTTTCTCCACTGGCCACAACTCAGGGCTGCACAATTTAAACAACTTCCAGGTCTCTGTTTTAGACCCTGAAGTGGATCCATAGGTTCATGATGCATTTCTATATTTATCCAGCTATAAATATTTTATTGCTATTTCCTTGCAGCTGACTGCAAGGAAATAACAGCTGCATTTCAGGTATGTCCCCATCTGACAAGTATGTTTCTTTTGGATATAGACATCCTGAATTCCACAAAATTACCTCTGTATACAGGCCCGTAGCCAGGATTTCGTTTCGGGGGTGGCTGAATTTTTTTTCAGGGGGAGTTTCGGGGGGGGGGCTGAGTTTCGGGGGGGGGGGGGGGGGGGGGGGGCTGAGTCTGAGTGAAAGAGGGTCTAGCCTAGCAAACCTTTTGTATCATTACCCCAATACCCCCATGCATATGGGATATATTGAGTATGGTGATCAGATCATGATATGAATAAACATAACAGTTTAAATAATGCACCAATAAGGCCTTTTCGCGAACTACCATGAAAATTTCGGGGGGGGCTGAAGCCCCCCGAGCCCCCCCCCCTGGCTACATGCCTGCCTGTATATATTCCTAAAACATTCCTCAAAGTAACACTAATTGTTCACTTAATTTTTGAGATTATCTATATCATCTGATGCAGATTCAACTTTCTTCATTGGCCCCTTTTCCTGTTACAGGGTTTGAAATGTTCCACAGGTATACTTGGCTTTGCAGTAAAGTGTTCAGACAAGATCTTCTGCAGCCCTGCCAACCTTTATCCCCAAAACTCGTTTATGTCAACCTCCTCCTTATTGGTAAATACTCACTAATATTCATGTTCAAATCCAGGGAGCAGGGTGAGCTCCTGCTCTTAACCCAGCTTCTGCCAACAGTTCAAAAACATGCAAATGTGAGTAGATCAAATGTAAGTAGATCAGGAAGGTAAACAGCACTCCATGCAGTCATGCTGGCCACATGACCTTGGAGATGTCTACAGACAATGCCGGCTCTTCAGTTTACAAATGGAGATGAGTCGGACTCAACTTGACTTAACATCAAGGGGAAACCTTAACTTTACTACACTGCCATACAATCCAGTTCAAAGCAGATAATCTGGATTTTATATGGCAGTGTAGAAGGGGCCTAAATTCATGGGATTACAATCTACCTCTAGTCTCAGAGCACATGAAGAAAAGACAGACTTCTCCCTTATGAACATGCCCATGTTTTAAGATCTGCTGGAGGGGGTGGGGTTCCTTTCTAGAGTGTTCAACTCTCCCAAATTTCCTAGAAACTCATGTATTTCAGCTAATTTGGGGGATCTTCCTGGTTCCCATGTTGCTCTTGCATTTCTCCTAGACTTAATGTCAGGGGAAAACCTTTACCTATTCGTACAATGCAATTGGGTTTCTCAGCTGTTAGACTGATATACCTATATATCTCTTTGAACTGTTAGGAACAAAAATATGCCAATTCACAGAGTTTGAGATGTATTCTTTTCAGTTGCCCAAAAACATATTCTCTCCCTTAAAACATGCTCTCAAGAGACCAAAAATAAACTAGTCTTCATTAAAATAACGTAGTTGGTTTACTCACTAACTTCACGTATTCAGCATACAGATACATTGTTTATCAATCCAGTTACAGAGAGTATTTGCAATAGTTTCTCTGTGCAGATAACACTGGGCATTTTTTCTTATAATCAATAGTCCAAAGTCTAAAGCATCTCTCCAGTCTGAGAGTCTAATGGAGTCTCTCCATACCTAACCCAACCCAATTTCTAAATTATATCATTTCATTTTCCCGTAGGATGACACAGTAATATTTTCTTATTACTATTATTAAATACTGAAATTAAGGGAAGTAATTTTTTTTGTCTCAAACAAAAGCTGTTTATTGAAAAACAAGTCAACTGAATAGGAAAATGAAAATCAACCCATTCCTTCCCCATAAAGAGTTGTCTCACGATCTTCAAATTAGGATTATCCTTTACAGCTCATTTAGCAGGAGCATACAAATAAAAATATGATGGACAGGATTTAATATGGCAGGCTGCTCTGGCAGCAGAATTCATGGACAGCACCATGTCTTTCTTTTAAACGACCATAATTTAAGGCAGTCCATCCAAAAATGAGTTCCCACGAGGTTGACTTCAAGAGCACTTAAAAGGAATATCTGAGTTAGGCTGTATTTGGCAGTTATTCGTATATATCACAAGATACATTTTAGGATACCTATTAAATCTGGCAAATTAAATCCACCAAAAAAAATGAACCTTTCGAGATTTTCGATTAAATTACTAAATTGGAAAGTTAAGTTCCTTGGATATATAAACCAGCTGAGCTGCTAATTCACAATTTTTCAGGTTTCCAGCAGCTCCAAATGTTTAAGCACAATTGTTTTCCTGGGATATTAATCAATGGTTAAACTTAAATTAGTGTGCATGCTTTGCTGAAATATTTCTTGATTTTGATAGATGGGCTTCACTGAAACTTAACATTGGGGAAAGGCTAATATACTTACAATGAAGGCTTACTGTGGATATTGTGTGTCCTTCAGGATATCTCACTATTGAGTCTTCTTTTATTTTCAGAAAAAGAAATGTATATGAGATCCTTCTCCACTGTTGTTTTTGTGAGATAGATTTTTGCCCTAAGTTCAATTTTGGTAGCTTGAAAAGCATCAAGAAAATCTATGAATATTTGATTTTTGTCTGAATGTTGATGCTTTTAATGTATTATAGATTGTGGAATGCTGATTTTACAATGGTTAATGCCTTTCTGAGATGACATTAATTATGAAAACATAACGAAGCAAGCAAAGCTGCAGATCGTGATTTATCATTCATGTAATGTGTACAAACCTGTAATTTACATTACTGGTATGCTATTAGTTCTATCCAGCAATAATTTAAGTGTGTTCAGCTGTCCCCATCTCCCTCCTACTGTCAAATAAATAAACAATACCTATCTAGTTTAATGATTTCAGATCAATAAACTGTACTTCCATGCTGAGATAAGATCTCAATTGGCTATTCAACTGGGTTAGCAAACTTTTGTGACATCCTGGTTTTCTTTTTTGTGCTATATAAATGAAGGTTTATTTGGGTGAACTTTATGACAAAGCCAACCTTAGCCTTTAGGATCTCAGAAGACTTCAACAGGTGTTCAGCGTGGAATGTGAAAGCTGAAAGGTTGAACAAGCTTCCATCTGTTTCACACCAAAATTTGAGGAAATGGATTCCAAATGTGCTTTGGCAGTCTGAAGATTTCTTATCCTTCAGTCTCACAGTTTATCCTCTGCACTGTGCACCTTTGTCTCCTTTAGCTGCCATTTTCTGGCTCAACAGAGTAAGCACCTGGTGTAAAAGGCCCACCTACACAAATGATAGCATTTTAGCTTGGAAAACTATGCTGTAGAGCAGAAAGATATATACAGTAGCATACAAGATAACAACAAAGCTTTTAAGTAATTGCAAGCATACTTCATACACATGGTTGAAATTAACATATAATCAAGGATTACTTTTTCCTGAAGCTTTACAGGGAAAAAAAACTTTAAAAGTGCAGATCAAATTATCTTGCTAATTAAGAGAATTATGGAGGAATGTTTTGCAAAAGTCATCTGTTGCATATGACATGCCTATTGCAGGGCTGTGTGAGAGAGACCAAACCAAAAAAATGATGTTAAAAAAAACATCAAAGCTAAGTTTTAAAAGATTCATTTATTGGGTTATCAAAATTTGTTAGAGTTCGAATTCGGATCATTTGAATCTCTTATTGTCAGATTAGGTAAAGAAAGAAGACCTGCTGCCTCCAGATAAGACGCACTACTATTAGAGGAAAATCATCTCATGACTTGTTGGTTACACAAATTACTCTGGAGGGCAGGATGGAGGATGTGCTTGGCATTGAAACTACAGTCCTCTTATTTCTTATCCCTGCTATATTATTTTTTAAAAAATACTTTATTTAGTTGTGCTACTCAACTAGAGGTCAAAACACTGATGGCAATACAGTGTTCCCTCACTTATCGCAGGGGTTACGTTCCAGGACCACCCATGATATGTGAAAAACCACGATGTAGGGACACTATACTGTATATGTACAGTATAACTCCGGCTACTCCTCTCTCCCCCTCCCCTCCCTCCCTCTCTCTCTCAACCAATCCCTTTGCCTTCTCTTTATCCCTCCCTTCCTCCCTCCTTGCCTCCCCTTTCCCCTTGCTGGAGTGACCCTTCTCCCTCTCTCCCTGCTTCCCCATTGGCATGGGGCTCTCACCCGGTCACCCTGAGGAAGAGGCCCCAGCAAAAGCTGCCTTGGTAGCCCTCTCTGCTCTCCTCGCCAGTGCCAGATGGGACTCTTCGCCAGCAACACACACACACTTCCTTCACAACCCACTGCCTCCACCAGCCAGAGTGATGCTTCTGGGAAGCACTGCCAAGGGGTTCCTGGCTTGCCCCCCCCCCTCCAGGGCAGCGGGAGAGCCGTTCTTCCGCTCCGTAACTCTAGTCTGTGAGTTAACATTGCCTTTCAAGTCTGTGGCAGCCTCTATGCTGGAGAAACAACACACTTTGATAATGGGTATACAGTGGTGTTCCCTCACTACTTGTATTTTAAATTTATTTTTTGAAAACTCACGAAACAGCGAGTCCGCATGAAGCGAATCACAAAACAACGAGGGAACACTGTACATGATCTATTGGCTGCCAACTTCTGGTGAGTTTCAAGAAAAGAAATAATAGTTGTTGCTAATGGGCACAAATATGATATTGGTTCCATGTGTGCATTTGTTCTTCTACAGTAGATAGTACAAAAAGTATTGGCAACATCAGGTCACTATAATTCCTGGTTTCCTTTTCTTATTTTTTTTTAAATGGATGCTTTATGTCTGTTTGACACATAAAGCCTCGGTGTGCTTCAAGCAAAGGCAAACACTAGATGAGACAAAATAATGTTCTTTCTGTGGATAATATGAATGATTTCTTCTGTTTTTACCAGGTGTTTCTTTTGATTCTGTAAACCAATGGTTCCTGTAGAGAAGTGCTTATTATACTGTGTTTCAAACTGTGTTTAAGCTTTACATTGTGGCCAGGGCCTAGCTGAGAGAGAGATAGGTTGCCATGGTGACAAGCCAGAGGAGGTGGGCGGAGCTTAGGTAAAAAAAGGTTTGAAAGCGACAGTTTATTTTCAGTCAGGCGGATGAGACCCTGAGGAGAGTAGCAGAGTCAAGGAGGCTCTGTGGAGTAGTGTAAATTCAGTTAGTTCTTAGGTTTTGTGAATATTATTCCAGCTAGGAAGCTGAAGGTGGAAACTCGTTAGATTGCTTGAGTAGAAAAGAATCTAACAAGAAAGGGTTTCAGGGATCCCAGTGGTGAAAATCTGGAGATCGTTGGTTTGATCCGGTGAAGGACAAACAGTTGTAAATATTCACAATAGGGAACACTGAAATAATAAAGTACCTCACTGTAGAAAGAGTTAAAGGATTGTAACTTCGGAAGACTTAATGTAACTCAACCAAGCCATTTTGTATCCATCAAGCTTGTGCCAAGTTCAACAGTTTAATTTTGCAACAATTTACGCTCTGATAACAATAAACCTGTTCTTTTTGTGTTTTAAACTTGCCTCCTTCACTGATTTCCACGTTTGGAGCATTCCACACTACCCAAGGTGCCTCACAACACAGATAAGGATAACCAGAGATCATTTTTACCAATATCTCTTATATTATGGTGGCAATTTAAGCTAGAAGTCTCAAATCTTTATTACATCTGTGTGGTGATCCTATTTATTTGGGATTTTACACCATTATTTCATTTTGGAGACTTCCTCACATATTTTGGTGGCAGCAAGTGAACGGTTTTAAATTTTTAGTAACAAGCGGTGGGAGTCACGGCTTCGCAGTTCCAAACCTTTTTTTGACCAGGGACCGCTTGACCAAGGACCACTCTCCAACATTAATACCAAAAGGGTTATGAATCAGTTTTTTGGTCAACTTTAGATTCTGTTTGATTATTTTGGGTGGTGATTCAGAAAATTGCATTGGATAGGCCATATCAGCTCTAGTTTCTGATACAGAGCATATGCCATCCAGTAGTTGCCATCTGCTCGCCCACAGAAAACTATATTTAATAATCTAGAGCTGACGTGATAGTAGTAATCTTTCATGGGTAGCAGCCTCTCCATTCCTGACATCCCCGTTGCCTTGGCAGTATAAGAGGGTTTTGCAAGACCAGTTTCTCTCATTGCCATGTGGTTCTGAGGCAATGGTGTAGTAATGGTGAAGCCACAGATCATATTTTCATTCTTGTGGATCACTGCAAGACCACAAGTTGGGAGCCACTGCACCGACAGGGACATTTCCGAATCATTTCCTGCCACAGGCCTGTGAGGAAGAAAGGTAGTTTAGATTATTTTCTGGGATAATACACATTATGATTCTCTTCAGTAACTTATCTCATTCGTTGATTATACAGTAGAGTCTCACTTATCCAACCTTCGCTCATCCAACATTCTGTATTATCCAACACAGTTTGCCTCATGCTCTAATCCACAGCTGTTTCACTACATTGTTATGTTTTGGTGCTAAATTCATAAATACATTAATTACTACATAACGTTGCCGTGTATTGAACTGCTTTTCCTGTCAATTTGTTGTAAAACATGATGTTTTTGTGCTTAATTTGTAAAATTTTAATGTAATGTGATGTTGATAGGCTTTTCCTTACACTCTCATTATCCAACATTTTTGCTTATCCAACTTTCTGCCAGCCCATTTATGTTGGATAAGCCAGACTCGACTGTATTTTAAGATTGTTTCTATTGTCTGTTATGGCATAAAATACAATCTTGTATGATATTTTTTGCAGGGAGCTACAACGAATTGCATTGAAATCCTATGCACTTGGATAATAACATGAAATGTTTTTCTTGCACACCCCCATTTCCTTCTCTTCAATCGGGCACAAAGAATAATGGACTTGTTATATTCGTTAAAACTGAAGGTGTCACATATTAAATTAGAAATCCCTGGCTTCTTCATGCAAAACCTGTGCTCTTCCACTGATTTTTGCAGGCCACATATCTTAACTGGAAGTTAGGAGGAAGAAAGGTAGAATGATTCACCTGCACAGAAGACTATTCTGCATGTGCTCAAATACTTCCAAAATACTTCTGATGAACTCTCTACTTATTATTGCATTTATCAGTATCTTCTAAATGAAGTGCATAATTCCTGATTAACTTTAAGTACATGTTGATGTGGATGTTTACAAAAGATGGATGCAGCTGAGTGAGCAGGTTTAAAATGAGATCTGCTTTTGGGAAGCTTTTCCTAACTTGACAGTCACCAGACATCCTGTACCCCCTATTGTTTGCAGACAACAGCAATATTATGGGCTTAGTAGTCTGCAGAAGCCAAATTTGGAGGAAAGCCACAAGGACAAAAAGGGGCCCTTTGAAGAAGGCAATGAGCCAAGGTTCCTGGGTAAATAGCTGTAAGTTACATGCCATTCTTGGTAAATACATCCCAAGATTTGTCTCCAGACTAACATTTTCCAATGCAAGATATCAAATTATAACTTTGCTACTCCAGCTATTTGATCTATTGGTGTTTATGGCAATAAATTATGATCTCCTAACATGGAATATCAAATTAATTTTCACATCTTACAAAGCTCTGCCTGAACCCAACCAGTTTTGTGTGAATCCAGGCTTTTCCTTATAATATAAGTCAGTTATAAATAACTTAGTATTGTGAAAGTTGGGTGGGGGAGGGGACTAAATCCTCTTGGGAAATCCTTTCTATTTTTGTCACACTTTCTACAACCCATCACTGCACTGAGTTGATGAGCAAAGCAAATATGATATCACACCCTTCAAGTGTCCACATTGAGCAGGGATGCCCCAGGTTCTTCATCATCACATATCTATACGCATACATGTCCTCTTGCCACATTGATACACAAAGTGTTGTTGTTGTTGAAACTTCAAATATGATGTCATATGCCAGGTTTATTACTTATAAACACAATATAGAGGAACAACTTCTCTTAGTCATGGATAAATGTCCATATTCATTTAGATAAGTCAAGCTGTCTGATGATTTAAAGAGTCACGTGATGATTTAAAGTCACATCAGACAGATTGAACTATTATGTTTATCTGAATGAATATAATAAGGACAGAAGCTGTGTAGAAAAAAAAAGCAGGATAAGTGTAAAAGTCACAGTAATCTATGATGGGTAGTTGGGAAGGTGAAAGGATTTTCAACTCACAACCAAGGCCTACTTTTGCCATCCAGCACAGTGAACAACAATAGATCATAGGCTAGAGTTGATCTCCCACTGGTGACATAGACTGGCTTACGACTCCATTACACTGATGTCACTTTGTCAAGTGAGACATAGTGGTGGCAGGGGAAAAACATCAAAAACTACCTTTGTCAGGGGATAACACAGGCCTAATAGTGCCTAAGCAGCTCAGGAGCTGCTACAGCATTTATCTCTTGGCTCATTCAAGTTTTGTTCTTATTCTCTCTCTCAGCTATTGCTTCAGTGCCTGCAGCCATCTTTCCTTTACTGGTTCCTGTTAAACCATCATAGCTACACCAGCCAGTAGGATGTTGGTCTTAGATTACACTTTTCAGCATACTTCCTGAGATGAAGTCACATCAAATTTAGTGAGAGTTACTTTTGAATAAGAAACATAAGACTGAGATGGAAGTTCTCTAGATTCCCCCTTACTGAGTAAAACTGATGGATCCTTACTGGCTTACAGTCTATGTCAGGCATGGTCCTGCCTGGTGCTCAGTTAATCCAACTGAAAAATGTCCGAGAAGCACAGATGGTACTAATTAGAGAAACTGACGGTCCAGGATGAAAGTGCAGGAATGACAAATGTTTGGAAATATTCCTATGGTGAGTGTACAAGAGAAGAGTGCCCTACAGTATTCCCTGGACAGTAGACTGCTATAGATGTTTAGTTAAGCCATTCATTTCCCCTCGTCCAGAACTCACCCCTAATCACATCATTTCCTCCTTCAACAGCTGCAGATACAGGTGATGGATGAACCCTCTCCTGACTTTCAGCTCAGTTTGGATCTCCCTGAAATGGACTCTGGGTCCAGAAGATGCCCAAACCTTGAGCACTCACCAGAGGGCTATTTCACCACAGCCTGAAAAAGTTTCCAAAAACGACTACATTTTAAGAAAGTTAGGTTTCAGACTACAGCTTCCAAAATCCCCCAATCAACATGCTCACTGGGAAATTCTAGAAGTTGTAAGCTTGGGATTTAGCAGCCTAGGAACAGGGCCCTTGAAGTGATGGGTGATGATTGCAACAATCTCTTTGGAGATTGATGACGGTATAGGAGATAAATGAATTGTTGAATTCAGAAATCTTTATATCTGGAAAACAGTACTGAAAGGAAATTTAGAGCCTCATGGTGGAGAGTAATCCAGAAGAGGAAATACTGGGTGACTAATCTTGGAGTCCACAAAACAGTGATATACTTATTTGGCCAACCAAAGGTGCAGAAAAAAATATCATACAAGCTTTCAAGGCCCCACTGGCTTCTTCTTCATTAGGTATTATGGTTCAGATCAAGGCTATTTGATCTGAACCATAATATAATGTCTGATATATATGTCTGACTACATCTCCTTATATGAACTTGACCAGGTACCTGGATCTTCAGGAGAGGCTCTCTTCTCGGTCCCACCTCCATTTCAAGCTCAGCTGGTGGGAATGAGAGAGAGTGCCTTATTTCTCAGTGGCTGCCCCTGGACTCTGGAACTCCCTTCTTCACAGGGAAGCGTTTGAATGGTCCCCTCCCTGCTGTCCACAATGTTGAAGCTGCTGGAGGCTCTGGAATGACCCAGCAGCAACTGTACCCCAGACTATATTAAAGCTAAACCCTTTAATAAAATGATATTTCTTGTGTAACTTGTATTGCTTGTAAACTATCAATTTCTAAATGTATAAACTTGGGTTAAATGTATCCTGAAGATTTCTACTTCCCCACTGCCCCCTATTTACATAAGCTCCTAGGAACAGAGATTGCTTTAAGAAAGGTCCCTGCAGCGATCTCTGAAGCCAGATAATATCAGATCCTTTTGTGTAAGAGTATGAGACAGATGATTGCTTTGTCACCAATGTGGGCTTAGAATGTCTACTTGTTTACTTGTCATTCCCATGGAAGAGAAGGCTAAAACAAATATAAATACATTACTCTTCTGAATAAGTAGTCAAACCTCTGGTTATCCAGGATTGTCACCTTTTGTTTTCTGGGTATTGCGTCTTCATCACCATGGACCTGGACACTTTAGTCAATTAAGGTATCATCTGCATACCACATCGTCATCGCCCTCGGTTTCATATCCTCTCATCTCTTCAATGGACTAGACCTTTAAACTGACCAATGATCAGCTGTTTTTCTTCCCACCATGGTAATCTATTCCTCCTGTCAGTGACATTAGGGAAACCTCTGGCCAATCTCTGCATGGATCCTAGCTGGTCCACTTTCTCAGCCAATTAGGAGGACGTGCTGGAAGTCTGAATAGCTATCAGAATTGCATAAAATATCTTGTATTTTTCTATGGAGCTATGTTTGTGCATTTTGAGTATTGGCTCATTCTCACATCTCTTTTGGCTAAACTATAATAAACCTCTGTAGTTTGCTTTCAACACTGAGTGCTGGTTGATCTGGTTTACTGGAAGCTCACGAGGCATGGACCTCCTTATTCTTGGTCCTAGTTGAAATCTCTTCAATATGCTGCTTTTTTTCTGGAGTGGAACTCAAGGCAGGTCACAGACAGAATAAGCTAAAACCTGCATTCTGTCCTCCTTGGTCTGGAGATAGCGGGGAGGGGAAAGTCTCCCCCCCCCTCCTAAAAAAAATCTTACCGGAGGAGTCTGCCGGTAGCGTAGGCCCCTCTGCAGAAAACTGATGCATGAAAAAGATGCATCACGAAGTGAGATTATGGAAATCCCCCCTCCCCACCTCCAGACATGCCAGCTTCCCATGTCAGGAGTACTCGGCCGAGGGGCCTGCGCTGCCAGCAGGCCCTTCCATAAGTTTTTTTTGGGGGGGAAATGTGGGGCTGGAGGGGAGGAGGTGGACGGAAGCAATCTTGGGAATCAATCCCCACAGGCACGGAACCTACAGAGATCCAGATCCCAGCTCAAGGTTCGGATCTTTGCAGGTGTCAAATTAATGCAGAGTAACCTGGGAAATCCCAGTTTACTCTGCATTAATCCAGGTTTACCTGAAACATCATCTGGATGCTTCATGTAAACCCATTAGCTATCACAAGCATTGGACATTACACGTCTGCTGTATAACAAATGTATTGAAATGTTTTAAAACAAAATAAAATATATATTTAAAAAAGAAATTATTTAACAAAGATAGTAACTCCATTAAATTTGTTTGTAATTTAATCAACTGACTTCAGTTGGACTTTAGATATTAACAATTCCAGAATTAAATGATTAATTAAGTTAATGAGAAGCTAGGCTAAAAAGCTAACTAACTTTACATTTTCCTGCTGGATAATAAAGGCAAATGACTGTAAGAATCTCTTTATTTTTCCTTCATGATTAGAATATGACCGTTTACTTAAGCTGCGAGGGCAGACTAGAAACAAGGGTGATGGCTGTGCTTGCATCTGATAATCGTACTGTGAGCTATATGAGACTTTACTTCTGTCCCAAGAAACTGAATTTTGCATTAAAGCTTTTCTACTAATTTCTGCATTAGTAGTTCAACTGGGATATCTAGATTTAATTTCTCTGAACCCTAATAAATATATTTAAGGAGCTCCATGGTGGATCTACATCATAAGCAGTAGACTAAGGCACTCTTACTTGACAACTTTAAGGAAAGTCAGAGAGAATCATTTCTAAGGCCGTATCTACACTTAAAGCAGCTTTCCCTTGTGTTAAGTTAAATTAACTCAGGGGATATCCAAATCCTCCTTCAGGGTTCAGGTTGTCCACCTAGCTATGGTTTGTCAGGACAGCTGAATAAAATCCCACATTTTCTGCTTTGAACTGGAATATATGGCAGTGTGGACTCAGAAAACCCAGTTCAAAGCAGATACTGTGGGATTTTCTGCCTTGATATTCTGGGTTACATAGCTGTGTGGAAGGGCCCGAAATGCTTGGAAATATGGCAGTGGTTCTCAACCTTCCTAATGCCGTTCCTTCCATTTGGGAGTTGTAGTTGCTGGGATTTATAGTTCACCTACAATATCAAAGAGCATTCTGAACTCCACCAATATGGAATTGAACCAAACTTGGGTCACAGAGCTCCCATGACCAACAGAAAATACTAGAAGGGTTTGGTGGGCATTGACCTTGGGTTTTGGAGTTGTAGTTTAACTACATCCAGAGAGCACTGATGTATCTGGACCAAACTTGGCATGAATACTCAATATGCCTAAGTGTGGACACTTTGGGGAGGATAGACATTGACATTTGGGAGTTGTAGTGTCTGGGATTTATAGTTCACCTATAATCAAAGAGCATTCTAAACTCCACCAATGATAGAATTGGGCCAAACTTCTCACACGGAACCCCCATGACCAACAGAAAATACTGTGTTTTCTAATTGTCTTTGGTGACCCCTCTGACACCCCCTCGTGACACCCCCAGGGGTCCCTACCCCCAGGTTGAGAAACACTGAAATATGGGTTTGTAGCATTTATGTCAACGGAATCCAGGTGCAGCCATGATCCTGAAACCTTATGTAAGTGCTCAACATTCCTCCAGACCTTAAGAAGTTTGCACACCCCAGTGAAAGGTAGCACTGTTCCTTGTATGACACCACCTCCCCTCCCTAAAATACCTCTCAATCTTAATCCATTTACACAAAAAGCACTCAGAAATCCATAGGGACATCTACCTTAATTGCTTCATTAATCTTTTCCACAATTGGCCGTCGAAGTCTACGTTGACAATACAACAGCTGGAACACATCTCTAAAACTGCAATTTAGAATTTCATGCATCACAAACTTTGAAAGTAAAGCACGAGATACATTTCTGCGCCATATAATTCACACAGATGTACAGATATTTCATATTAAAATTAAAGACCCACTGTGGAAAAGATTGTTTGAACCTGTGCCATAGATTTGCTACATCCAGAAGACATTCTGCATCACCAGAGCAGGTGGTATACTGATACCACCATCATCTAAAGACGAAAAATAGTCAAGGTCCTGTGTCTCCTAGTAGGTGATCAACACATGGCAAAATGAATAGCTTAGCACTTAACAACATGGTCTATGACTCTTGCTTTTTATTCAAAATATGCAACCATACACACAATTCAACCATTTAATCAATAAAACAAGATGAGAAATGTACCTTTACCTTCCATGAACCACAAAAAAATGCATTCCATTATTGCCATCAGATGTAGGAAAAAAGATGATAAAGATAGATTGGTATTTTATTGGAAATGCTAAAACACTGGTGGCTTACTAATTTTTAAGAAGTATCAATAGTCAGTTTTGCTACACTTGAATGCATTGATTAGCTATAGTTATTATTTATTTAGCATAGTTATGCCCTTTAGCAAATCTGAAGCAGTTTTAAAACAACTAATGTAGTGACATAATATATTCTGTGAAAGAACTGAGGTGGGGAAAGATTTTTTTTTCCCTTTTAGTAGCTCATTAATCAGTATCTTTGATTAATCAGTGCAAATATATCAGCAATATCCAACGGGCCCACCTGTGCCTTCCTCATGTGGAAGGAAATCATGCATGAATGTAGGAGCATTAGGAAGAAAAGGCACAATTCAACATTTGTGATGATGTAACAATGCCTCCTTTATTTTCTGACTTCTGATTGTCCTGTACATATCAACATCTGAATATGGTTATTGAGCTTTTTATAAATTAGTAAGGTCAACCAGATTGTTTTTTATATTGGATGTGTTCAGATTGATTAAAAACATTTTGTTCTCATTCCTTCCAATTTCATTCTGGGTTAAAATAAACCAACATGGGGAGATAGTATACACATTCTCTTTAATGTTCCAGGAGCTGACAGAAATTTTTCTGGAATAAACAAAATGTGTATGGATATAGGAAAAACATCTGGGTCTTTCTCATCTTTTTAAATTGATCTTGAAGTCATAGTTTTGGGTTCTCATCAACATCAATAAAGTCAGAGTTACAGAGTTATGTGGCATTAGGTAGTATAACCCTAAAAAAATTATCAAAAGTATTTGTCAATATCCATTATTATCATAGTTTGACACCATGAGACCCTCAGATGCTTTCCTTTCTCCTGTATATTTTATATTATTTATTAATTCTTTCATTTATATTTATAGAATAATGTATAGGCATGATAGATGAGAAGAACTGCGAAAGTTGTACAGTGTTCCCTTGCTACTTTGCGGTGCGCTTTTCGTGGACTCACTGTTTCACGGGTTTTCGCCTCCCAGTTTATGAATGGTTGCCATTGCCCAGAGCAGCATTCTAATCCTGCCTCCCATTGCACCACCAGGAGGGACTTCCTTCTCAGCTTATCTTCAGAAATAGGCTGGACAGCTCCCTGCAGGAGACTCTTTAGCTAGATCCTAAACTGGGCAGTGAACTGGACTCAATGGCTTAAGAGGCTTCTTCCAACTCTATGGTAAAATATGTTAGGCCCATGTATTATTCATGTAAGATTTTATACTACATTATATTTGTTTAATTACATGGAACCCATTGGTGAAATTTTGTTATACGCACCAGTGCTAATTACTTTAAAGCAAACAAAACCCTTGCACATGCTTAATAGCTGTCACAAAGTATTTTAGTCATGGGTTGGCAAAACCCTTTCACATGCTTAATAGCTGTCACAAAGTATTTTAGTCATGGGTGGGCCATGGTGATATGGAAGTTCCTCCAGCTTACATTTAGGGGGAAGCGCTGCTCCTTAGACTATGAAGCTTTTTTTTCATGTCAGGAGTGACTTGAGAAACCGCAAGTCACTTCTGGTGTGAGAGAATTGGCCATCTGCAAGGACGTTGCCCAGGGGATGCCCAGATGTTTTGATGTTTTACCATCCTTGTGGGAGGCTTCTCTCATGTTCCTGCATGGGGAGCTGGAGCTGACAGAGGGAGCTCATCCACTCCCAGGCCCGTAGCCAGGATTTTGATTCGGGGAGGGGGGGCTGAGTTTGTTTCGGGGGGAGGGCTGAGTCTGAGTGAAAGAGGGTCTACCCTAGCAAACCTTTTGTATCATTACCCCAATACCCCCATGCATATGGGATATATTGAGTATGGTGATCAGATCATGATATGAATAAACATAACAGTTTAAATCAGGGGTCCACAGACTTTTTAAACAGAGGGCTGGGTCACAGTCCCTCAAACTGTTGGCGGGCCAGATTATAATTCGAAAAAAATGCGAATGAATTTCTATGCACCCTGCACATATCTTATTTATAGTGCAAAAACATTTAAAAACAATACAATAATTAAAATTAAGAACGATTTTAACAAATATAAACTTATTAGTATTTCAATGGGGAGTGTGGGCCTGCTTCTGGCTGATGAGATAGGATTGTTGTTGTTATTGTGTGCTTTCAAGTAGTTTCATACTTAGGTTGACCCTGAGCGAGGGCTGGGTAAATGACCTTGGAGGGCCGCATCCGGCCCCTGGGCCTTAGTTTGAGGACCCCTGATCTAGAGTCATGGACCTTATTCGTGAACCACCATGAGAATGGGGGGGGGGGCTGAAGCCCCTCAAGCCCCCCCTCCCCCCCCCCCGGCTACATGCCTGCATCCACGCTTTCCCTAGATTTAAACCTGCGACCTATGTCCTGCTGGCACAAAGCTTTGACCCATTGCGCCACTGGGGCTCCTGACTATGAAGCTAATTTTATTTGAATAGCTTTGGGTTGTACTTTTAGTCCTAATGCTAGATAGCTACTCCTAACTTATTGTTGGTGGCAGTTAAGAAGTAAAGCATATGTAGTATTTCCTTTTTGTCCAAATAAAGTTTCATTTAAAAGTAATATAGAGCAACCAGCCCATCTTCTGACAAAGAAATGGCCTTTTTTCGTCTAAGAGATGTAGAGATTGAGTTTGCTGAGTGCAGAGTATAGATATATACAGATTTGCTGAGTACATTACATCCTGTGCGCTGGTGGGAAAATTCCCAAACATAAACAAATACAGCTTTGATTATTTTAGACAGACTTTGTGAACGTCTTGAAGAACTCTTTCCCTTTTCTTTCCAGTAGAACATTAGCCTTGGCTTTCCTTTGAATAGTTCATTCATTAAACAGCAGGCAAAAGCTGCATAATTAGGTTAAATTGAATCTAGTGAACTCTACACAAGGTTATATTTTGACTGCTGATTGGAGGAAGACCTTTCATTAAGCACTGCAAATGTGCTAGACATGATGATGCAAGGAATGTATACAGCTGAAGACTCTGTAAATACCATACTGGATATTTCCAGACACAGTTTTCATGCAGTATCAGATTTCAACTCCTTTATCTCTTGCTGTTGAATCTAATTGATCTCGGCCAATGTCTAATTTATTGGAAGAATCTCATCCCATTTTTTTTTCACTTAAGGACACAGGAAATTGCGTTACACTGAGCTAGACCATTGCTAGTCTAAGCTTCCCAGCATAAGCTTTCCTTCATCCAACCTTCACCAAGGATCGTGGTGGAGCCAGCTTGCCTTAAGTGTTTCTTGAACGTATATCTTGATGTTGTATCATAATTACAACTGCTCTCTCTGGATAAATGATGAGAAATATTCCAAAATACCGCTTTCTCATGGTTGAGGCATATTATTTATAAGCATACTTATGCAAACTTTTGGACCAGAGGGAGACTCCATGTGGTTTTTGGATTTGGGAGAAAGAGCAGAGACAATTCATCCATTCCTTCTTTTGAAGGTCCATTTTCAATAACCGTTGCATAATCATTAGAGTTCAGTTGTGTTTTGGTGAAACTCTCTGTTCGTTTAAGGCTGATTCTTTGTTTTGGCTGCATTGGGGGTTCTTTGAGAGTTTGTGAGGGTTCTCTTGTTCTATTGCATGTTGGTCCCAGGCCAACCTGAGCACTCTCTATACAGCTCCAGCTTCAGGAGTTCAGGAGCTCTCTGAACAAGCAAGGCCAGCAGGGATGGAGTTAAAGATTGTTTCTTTCTTTAGGAAATGGAACAGTGCCCTTAATTTTAAAACAATTTACAACAATAAATATGAATATGATAAAAAAAATAAGCAAAAGATCGGGACATTGTAGTCTATACATATCTACATAGGTTTGCCAGACCCCTGAAGATGAGCAGATGAGTAGACCAATTCGGGCCCATCTACACTGCCATATAATGATGTTTATTTATTTATTTATTTATTTATTTACTATATTTGTATACCACCCTTCTCAGCCTGCAGGCAACTCAAGGCGGTTTACAGAGGCAACAATTAAATGCCCAACAACACTGTAAAAACATTTAAAACATTTAAAAACATTAACATATAATATAAAACCATAACAAGATCAATAAGACACCATAAAAACATTTAAAACATTTAAAAACATTTAAAAACCATAACAAGATCAATAAGATATAAATCATTTGCATCTCCTAGCTAAACCGTTGTCCAATCTCATCATCCAGTTGTTCCATATTCCTATGTCTGTTACACTGTTACACTGCTCAAACAACCAAGTCTTGACTCTTTTCCGAAATGTTAAAAGGGAGGGGACTGATCTAATGTCCCTAGGAAGGGCGTTCCATAGCCGAGGGGCCACCACTGAGAAGGCCCTGCCTCTTCCCACCAAATGTATTTGTGATGCAGGCAGGATCAAGAGCAGGGCCTCCCCAGACAATCTTAATGTCCTGGATGGTTCATAAGGGGAGATGCGTTCAGACAGGTTTCAACTGGATTATATTGTCAATGTAGACTCATACATATAATGCAGATTAAACTGCACTAAACTGGATTATATCAGTCTACACTACCATATAATTCAGTTCAATTCAGTTAATCTGCACTCTGAAATTGGATTATATGGTAGTGTAGATGGGGTCTGGACCTCCTTTAAGAGTTTTTTTCTGTAAGTAGCAAGCCACAGATTCTGACCTTCAAAAACTAGGACTTTCTTTCATCTGTGAGTCTAATTTGGACCTGAATTTGTTTTGGAAAGGAGCAACCCCTCCTTGGTTTGGTACAGGTATAGCATTTCTTTGAGCCCCTTCGGGGGAGATAAAGCGGGGTAAGAAGAAGAAGAAGAAGAAGAAGAAGAAGAAGAAGAGGAGGAGGAGGAGGAAGAGGAAGAAGAGGAGGAGGAAGAAGAAGAAGAAGAAGAAGAAGAAGAAGAAGAAGAAACATCTGGAAAAGCTGACACAATATGAGTATTTAAAGACTGAACTGCAAGGACTTCACCACAAACCAGTAAAGGTGGTCCCAGTGGTGATTGGCACACTCGGTGCAGTGCCTAAAGACCTTGGCCTGCACTTAAACACAATCAGCGCTGACAAGATTACCATCTGCCAGCTGCAAAAAGCCACCCTACTGGGATCTGCACACATTATTCGCTGATACATCACACAGTCTTAGACACTTGGGAAATATCCGATGTGCAATCCAATAAAACAGCCAGAAGAATGGTCTTGTTTGCTGTGGACTCATCTTGTGTTTCAAATAATAGTATATTATTATTATTATTATTATTATTATTATTATTATTATTTCTTTGTACAAAAGAGAAAGCATCAGTTTGGGGCATATTTTCTTCCACTGGTGAGCCCCCCCCCACCCCCCCTTCTATCAGTCCACCGCTTTTCCTTCTTTCCTCTGAGGTTCTTCCCCTCACCCCTCCACATGCTACACACATACACAGTACTTTCTCTAAAAGCACAGATTATCACTAAATCAGGCAACTGTATGTATAGGAAATGAAGACAAACACACCCTTGTCCATGGCAGTCTCTTGGGTGTAGTAATCTCACTTCGCAATGCTGCTTGGCACAAAAGCATTGGTTTGCTAAGTGTTTTCAACAGCAGGAAATTTTTTACAAGGGGAAAAATCACTCCCAGTCATTGCACAAGTCAAGCATGACTCCATCAGTGGGACGAAGTGACTTGAGTAGTTGTAAGCTGTTTCTCTTTGCCGCCTAGTCAAACATTAGAAATAAATCACCATGAATCACTAGTGGAAACATCTCTCCAGCCAACACCTTCTCATATTTATGAATAGGGCTTTGTCCTGATTTTGGAGGAAATAGGTGAAGGACAAAGAGACTAGGGCTCCTACAGAAGTTCAACATGTCAGTTTAGGGGTGGGGGGACACTAATTCTGTCTGCAAATTATGTGTGATAACTTTCCAAATTAAGCCCATCTGCCTCAAGTATCGCTCACACGCCAAGAGCTTTTCTGGTGATGATGACAGAACGGAATGGCCTCTTGTGGAGTATTTGTACCAATGGTGAGCTGCCATCTTTGTAATTTATTGCCCGCTCCACTGGGCTAACAACCTAACATAAAATCTTATAAGCAGTTGGCTACGTATTTCATTTTAATTTTATATGCATCATATAAATTAACATTTTTCTCAGAATTTTCCTCGTCATTAAAAAAGGGAGGATCTATTTCATAAATCAGAGGGAGTCTGCTGAAGCAAGAATAACATATTATACGGTGATGAGAAAGTATGCAATAGGGTTTTATATTTAATAGCTGCATGGAAATCTATGAGAAGAGTAAATCAGAAAAGCAATGTGTGTAGGATGCCCCCTGGTGGATTTGTGGTCTCTATAGGCTACGAGATTTGCAATTATAAGCTTAAAGCCTATTAGGTTGTTGCCCAAATGCTTTTCTTTATGTTATGTGTATGAGAAAGAATAGCACATTGAGGCATGTGTTGGACCAAGCAGAGAGAATATTTCTATGGATGTTTCTTGACCAGGCTTTCTAGCTGCCAGCACCATTTGATTTGTGTTGTTGAAGGCTTTCATGGCTGGAATCACTGGGTGGCTGCGAGTTTTCCGGGCTGTGTGGCCATGTTCCAGAAGCATCCCCTCCTGACATTTTGCCTGCATCTATAGCAGGCATCCAACATGCCTCTTCTCTGAGGGTGCCTATCATAGATGTGGACAAAACATCAGGAGAGACTGCTTCTGCAACATGGTCATACAGCCCAGAAAACTCACAACCACTCATCATGTGATTTGTTTCTCCATCTATAGCAAATAACATTTTTCCTCACACACATCACATGAAACTATAATGCAATTATTAATATTCAGACATTTCACTTTATTATTTCATTTTGCCATGGGCTTGTGCTTTGTTATTGATAGCAATTGCAAAAAACTTGAAATTACTTTTATCACCTTCTTCCAGTGAATTAATTTTTAAAATGATGTTAAGGCAGTGGTTCCCAACCAGGGACCACTTAGACCAGGGACCACTCTCCAAAATTAGTACCAAAAGGGTTATGAATCCGTTTTTGGTCAACTTTAGATTTGGTTTGGTTATTTGGATTGCTGATTCAGAAAATTGCATTGGATAAACCACATCAGCTCTAGTTACTGATACATCTAGTAGCCATCATCTGCTCACCCACAGAAAACCATATTTAATAAACCCCCTCATGGGCCATCCAGTCCAACCCCCTACTTCTTGGCAGGGGATTGGACTGGATGGCCCACGAGGTCTCTTCCAACTCTATGATTCTATGATTCTAATAATCTAGAGCTGATGTGATCGTAGTAATCTTTTGTGAGTAGTCAGTCTTTCCCCTCCCGACATCCCCATTGTCTCAGCATTATAAGAGGGTTTTGTAAGACCAGTCACTCTAGTTGCTGTGTGGCTTCAAGGCAACAGTGTAGTAACAGTGAGCCCGCGGACCATATTTTTGTTCTTGTGGACCACTGGTGGTCCATGGACCACAGGTTGGGAACCACTGTTAAGGCAGTGGTTCCCAACCAGGGACCACTTAGCACAGTGGTTCCACTTTGGGAACCACTGTGCTAAGGGATGTGTTGTCTCAATGTAGCAAATGTCAGAAACTGTTTATAAAAATCTTAAATTTGAATTTATTGAGCAATGTTGGGCACTTTCCTGACTGAATAAGGAACAATGGTTAAAAACCAATATTTTCAGGTAGAAATTGCCATGGTATGACATTTGATATGATACTAAGAAATGTCAATATTGTTACTGTTGTGTCCCAATCCACCAAGAAAGATCTATGTTTCTATTTGCTTTTACAACTATCTTTTATATATATATATATATATATATATATATATATATATATATTCCAGCAGCAATTGTCTCCAGATTCTTAGGGTATTCATCTGACATTTTATCTCTGAAAGAGTGCTTCAACTGGGGATACATTTTTGGGAGGAAGGCTGCAATGAGGAAGCATCCACAGATACTGATTACACTATGTAACAAAATTTGGAAAAAAAATATGTTCCTGGTTAGAAAGTGTTGTTCTTGTTTAATTGTGTGGTACTTACTTTGAATATAGTGGTTATACTCCAGAAACTTCATTTTTGTGGCTGCCACAAACTATGTTGAATTAGTTCAATCTTGATTAAATATCCACTGCAAAACTATAGCAAAATCTGCTGCAGGGTGTCCTGCAAAAACAAATATTTTGCAGTTTAATAATCTTTTTCCGTGTTTGATGATGATGATGATGATGATGATGATGATGATGATGATGATGATGATGATAACTTTATGTATATTCCGCCCTATCTCCCCAAGGGGAATCAGGGCAGATTCCAAAAAAACAAACAAAAAGGAAAACATTCAATGCCTCAATATAACAGCAAATACAAACATAATAACACAAAATCACCCAACATATAAAAACATATTGGGTATGATAGAACCAATTAAGAAATGACATTTATAATCCACAAACAAAAGCTGTGTAATTAAAAAATTATAGAACTGGGGTAATGTGCAACAATGTATTTATCACCTACTGCTAAGGAGGTGACTGACACTTTCCATCCAAAATATTGATCCCTATTTTGTCAGGGATGGACTGATTTTACAGAAATTTCTCTACTTTAAATAAGTAACTGGAGTATTTCATATTTCGGGATTCCAGAAAAGGGATGTTCAACTTGTATTTATTTAACATTTATTTCACTGTTTAAAACTATGGCATACATTAACCTGGTGCTTATGTGAAGTGAGTATTATTTCCTCATGTTGCATTTGTATGACCAGGTTGTGATGCAGCTGGTTGGGAGTCAGCTGCATTGAAATCACTACTGACCGAGAGGTCATGAGTTCGAAGCCAGCCTGGGTCAGAGTGAGCTTCTGGTCATTTGTCTAGCTTGCTGTCGACCTTTGCAGCCCGAAAGACAGTTGCATCTGTCAAGTAGGAAATTTAGGTGCAGTTTATGCGGGGAGACTAATTTAACTAATTTACAATGTCAAAAAACTCTCTAGCAATGTGCAAAGAATGAGGAAGTACTCCATTGGTGTCACAAGTGGATGATGAAGCGACAGCTCTCCTGGTGGACAGAATTCAAAAAGTGTATCCTCATGAAGCTAGAAAGTTAAATAGCCTCCATGTCTCTGTCTATATATGTTGGGTGTCTATGGCATTGAATGTTTGCCATGTATATGTGAATTGTGATTTGCCCTGAGTCTCCTGTGGGGTGAGAAGGGTGGAATATAAATTAGGTAAATAAATAAATAAAATGTGTGGCCTTTGCGCAGAAAGAATAGTGTCTTGCATGAGGCCACCTAAGAAAGTTCAAGACAGGGGTGATGTTTGAACAAGAGGTAACCCAATTTGATCTCAGTCTCTTTAACCACCATGCAAACTCTCAAATGCAGTCCTGGAGCATACTATAGATTAATTTGACTTCTGTTTATTTCATCTAACACATTATCTATGGCATACCCATATTTACTCGTCTAATGCACCATCAAATCTAATGCATCCCTCCATTTTCAAAATCCTGAAACCCAAAAAAGTGTTTGCTGCTGAATATAATGTGCGGCAGCAAAAAAAATTGCATTCTTGGTCATTTGGTCAATACAGTTACTGCATGCTTCAAATTCCTTCTTTAAAAACAAAAGTGTTAAGACTTAGAATCATAGAATCAAAGAGTTGGAAGAGACCTCATGGGCCATCCAGTCCAACCCCCTTCCAGCAAAAGAAAAGAATATCTTAGGGTACATCATTGTAAAATGAATCCACTTTAATTGCAATGGTTCAATACTATGGAGTCATGAAGGTTGTAGTTTTACAAGGTCTTGAGTCTTCTTTGCCAAAGAATGTTGTCACTAAACTACAAACCCCGATTGCATAGCATTGAGCCATGATAATTAAATTAGAGATAATGTCCCTCAAACAGGAGTTCCAGGTGCAGCTGAAGCAGCTTCCTCTTTTGCTTTGGCTCAGCACTAAGATCACTGTATGATGCAAATCTAATTTTGGGAAGGTAATTTAGCAAAAAAGTGAGCATTAGGTTCAAGTACCTGCAGTAACTTGATCTCCCCCACTTTCTATTTTCTGATGTATTCACACAGCATCTTAACTTCAAAATTTTGATTTTTATTTTCTGTGTCAGGAGTGATTTGAGAAACTGCAAGTCGCTTCTGGTGTGATAATTTACTGGGATGATGTCTCTGTATAGTTACCACCCATGCTGATAAATCAAGAGCATCTAATAAGACCTGTTAGCTTTTTTGGATGTAGCTTTTATTTACTTTGGAAATTATACCCACCCCATTATGAAAGGCTTGTCAAAATTTTGTTTTGAAGCAGTTCAGCAAATAGGGAAAAGCTCTCCTCATTGGGTGGCCCTGAACACTAGATGGCACTGGAGAATGGATGTAATAGAAGCATAGTCCTCACAACTCTTCAACTCTTCATTGACTGTGTAATGCAAACTGACTGTGTTTGCATTGACTGTGTAATGCAAACACTTCATTCAGACTTCTGCCCGAATGAAATTCCACAAATTACAATTGCATATAGACAAAAAGAGGTATGTTCAAAGTATTATTTATTTCTCGCATTTCTATCCCGTCCTTCTCAACCCCCGAAAGGGGACTCAGGACGGCTTTCAATGGGCCCCATTCCGAAGCCATTACATAACAAATTACAAAATTAAAACCACAATTAGACATAAAAGCATAACTAACAATACATAAGCCATTGTCAAAACAGTAAAACAGTCTCATCAGCCATATCGTCATTCCAGTCACATTCCCTTAAAGTGCTGCTTGCATCTATTGTCCAAAAGCCTGGTCCCAAAACCATGCCTTTAGTTTCTTTCGAAAAACTAGGAGGGAGGTGGCCAATCTTACCTCAGTTGGGAGTGTGTTCCATAGGCAGGGGGCCACCGCCGAGAAGGCCCTGTCTCTCGTCCCCACCAGGCACATTTGTGCTGTTGACGGGAGCGAGAGCAGGGCCTCCCCGGATGATCTTAGGTTTCGAGGTGGGACATAGGGGTGGATGCGTTCGGACAAGTAAGCTGGGCCAGAACCGTATAGAGCTTTATAGGTCAAAACCAGCACTTTGAATTGGGCTCGGAGGTGGACCGGCAGCCAGTGGAGCTGGCACAACAGGGGAGTGGTATGCTCCCTGTATGTCGCCGCAGTTAGTAGTCTGGCCGCCGACCGTTGGACTAGCTGAAGTTTCCGAACTGTTTTCAAAGACAGCCCCACGTAGAGCGCATTGCAGTGATCTAGTCGGGATGTAACTAGAGCATGGACCACCGTGGCCAAGTCAGACCGTGGCCAAGTAGGTCTATCAGTCTATTAAAGAGATCTCTGCTGATTGATTAGTTGTATGTCAGTGCAATCCTATGTGCTGATGTTTTGCGGCAGCACTCTAAGCAAGATTTGGTATCTCTTTTTAGACGTCATTTTATTTTTCCTTATTTTTTTTCCATGGTAGGAATGACTTGAGCAAGTCGCTTCTGGTGTGAGAGAATTGGCCATCTGCAAGGACGTTGCTCAGGGGATGCCCAGATGTTTTTGATGTTTCACCACTCTTGTGGGAGGCTTCTCTCATGTCCAGCTTCCGAGCTGTCTTCAAAGGCAACCCCACATAGAGAGCGTTGCAGTAGTCTAAACGGGATGTAACCAGATCATGGACTACCGTGGCCAAGTCAGACTTCCCAAGGTACGGGCGCAGCTGGCGCACAAGCCTGAGCTGTGCAAATGCTCCCCTGGTCACCGCCGAAACCTGGGGTTCCAGGCTCAGCGATGAGTCCAGGGTCACACCCAAGCTGCGAACCTGCGTCTTCAGGGGGGGTGCGGCCCCATCCAACACAGGCTGTGACCCTATGCCCTGTTCAATGGCCTTGCGACTGACCAGGAGGACCTCTGTCTTGTCTGGATTCAATTTCAATTTGTTCGCCTTCATCCAATACAATACAATACAAACGAACATACAAACGGACAAACAAACATACCACTGAATACAATACGACTACATGTCAATAACAACACTTACCAACACCAACAATTATTCCCCAAGTGAATTTTAAAATACTTCCAGGTTTTGCTGGTCAGGCACCGGGGAATAAACTATACTTTAATCCCCTTTTCTTTTCTGTTGCCTATATTGGTATTAGTGTATTCGCCAGTTGCTATACCTTCAAGTCTCCTTAGTGCATAGTACTAATATGTATCTCATTATATAGCCCTTTTATATATCCTAAAAAGCCCTCCCAGTTGGTCCTAGGGGTTTTTGCTATGCTCTGTGACATTTTTTGGGTATTATGTAGTATTATGTTGCATTATTATTATAAACTCACAGCAACTCAGTATTATTATAATATAATATAATTATTAATCATATTATATTTAATATATTAATATTATTATATTGCAATATGATTTACATATTATTATATATTATACTAGTATTGTATTGCATTACATTGCAACATTCTTATTATATGTGTATATTACATGTGTATATATATATGATACTTTTAGCATAGAGTAATATTAGTATTATATATTATTATATTGTTATATTATCATAATGCATTATTAGTATTATTATTTATAATATATATCATTAAGTTGTATTATAGCATTAGATTATTAAATATTCTTAGTGTATTATACTATTAGTATTATATAATAGGTTGTATCTTGGGAAGTCTGACTTGGCCACGGTAGTCCACGCTCTGGTTACATCCCGGATTGATTACTGCAACGCGCTCTACGTGGGGTTGCCCTTGAAGACTGCCCGGAAGCTTCAGATGGTCCAGCGCTCGGCAGCCAGGTTGCTAACAGGAGCGGCACTCAGGGAGCATACCACTCCTCTGTTGAGCCAGCTCCACTGGCTGCCAATTTGCTACCGAGCACAATTCAAGGTGCTGGCTTTAGCCTTTAAAGCCCTAAATGGTTCTGGCCCCACTTACCTCTCCGAACGCTTCTCCACCTATGAACCGACTAGGACATTAAGATCGTCTGGGGAGGCCCTGTTCTCGGTCTCACCTGCGTCACAGGCGCGCTTGGCGGGGACGAGAGACAGGGCCTTCTCAGTGGTGGCCCCTCGGCTATGGAATGCCCTACCGGCAGACATCAGACAGGCACCTTCGTTGCTGGCGTTTCGGAAAAAGGTTAAGACCTGGCTTTATGAACAGGCGTTTGGTTGAACAGTGCAATCAATCAAGGAAGACGGTAAATGGAACATAGGAATGGCACAAGGATTATGAGAACGGATCTGATTTCACTGAGGCGTTATGTTGTATGTGTTGACTGTCCTGTTCTGTTTTGTTAACTGTTGTGGATTGATGTTGTTGATCCTGTTTGTCGCACGTGTTGCGTTTTAATTGCACTGACACTGTTAATAATTTGTATCATGTAAACCGCATAGAGTCGCCTGTCTGGGCTGAAATATGCGGTATAGAAATAAAGCAAATAAATAAATAAATAAATTGTATTGTAAGCCGTAGCCTATATAATATATATTATATTACATTATTAGCATTATATTATACTATATAATAATGTTATATTATTATTATATATTATTATATTATATTATGTAAGAGAATAATATTATCATTCTATTACAATGTTATTATTTCCATATATTATTGTATTGTATTACATTATTATTATTATATAATATATTGTATTATAAGTCGTAGCATATATAATATATTACATTATTAGCATCATATTATATTATATTATGTTTTATATTGTTGTTGTTCATTCGTTCAGTCGTCTCCGACTCTTCGTGACCTCATGGACCAGCCCACGCCAGNTATTTTTATCAGTTTTATACTAATTTATGCAATCCTTTAAATAAATAAAGTGGCATAGCTGTTGTTGAATACATAACTTGCTGATAAGGCAGTATCTTTAGGTGGCAAAAGATTAGAAAAGGAACCTTCCCTTATTTGTCTGATGGCCTTTCTCCTTTCTCCTTTCCAGATTACTCTAAACCCCACTGCCGTATCTCTTCTCAAAATGGCACTACCTAAATGGCACGACTGACAACAAGGCAGCCCTGTACTTGTCTTATAGGCAGAACTATAAGACAACAGAGGAAAAGGTCAATTGAAGTACCCATTCTGCAACGTAATTAAAATCCCATTCGGCAACATAGTTAAAATGGGTGTAACTGTTTTAGATCTGATGCCTTTTCTGAGTATGTGGCTCTCGTTAATGGCCCTAGGAAAAGTTTTGCATGGACCAAACTTCACTTTGCAAGAACAGCTTCTCCCTCAAAATAAACCCAGGCCAGAAGGGGGCATCCTTGTCCTTTCCCAACAGGAGGAACCTGAAAGGAATGAGCTCTCTGTGATTTATCTAGCCCAGCATGAAGTGTGTTCACCAGAGGGCCATCATGATGAAACATTTCCAGGCCCAGCAACTGCAGAGTTAGGAAAGTTAGTGGGGAAAGCATTAAAATGTTAGGTTAATCATTAGTTGACAAAAAAAAATCTAATTCAACATTATGGTAAAAAAGCAAGTTTTAACAATTACATTCATATAGGCATTTAATTTTTTGTTCTATTGTATGCGTGTGTATTTGTTCCTTCAAAGCAATAGCATGAATTTCATAGGGATATCTTGACTTGATCAGAATGAAGGAGAAAAGTCTCATCCCAATGAATGACAGTCAGATTACTGACGGGAGCAGCATACAGGGAACATACCACCCCCTGTCATGTCAGGTCCACTGACTGTCGGTCCAGTTCTGAGCACAATTCAAAGTGCTGGTCTTGGCCCATAAAGGCCTTTAGGGTTCCAGCTCAGCTTACTTGTCCGAACGTATCTCACTCTACGATCCACCTTGGAGTCTAAGGTCATCCGGGGAGGCCCTGCTCTTGGTCGCAGATGCAACTGGCGGGGATGTGAGACAGGGCCTTCTTGGTGGTGGAACACACTCCCTAGGGAAATCAGATCAGCTCCATCCCTCCTTTCCTTCAGGAAAAAGCTAAAAACATCATTTTGGGACCAGGCATTTGGGCATCAGGCTTAACAGCAGTTGCAATATTATATTTGAATTGATAATGCACAGGCTTTGGACTGGGTCTCTCAATTGAACTTGGATGCAGTTATATTGTTATTGTTATTAATAATGATTTAAATGTTTTAAATTACCTTTTATAATGTAATGTTTTAATTAATGTTTAATCTGTGTTATGTTGTTATGGTGCATGTGTTGGCATCAAATTGCTGCCGATTGTAAGCCACCCTGAGTCCCACGTCCCCCTCGGAGGTTGAGAAGGGTGGGGTACAAATGTTTGAAATAAATAAATAAATAAATAAATAAATAAATAAATAAAATTCCTTGTTTTATTTCTCAACTGGCATTACCTAAAGCAGATTGCATTACATTTTTAACAAAACAAATAGACAAAACAGTTTGCAAGCTTGGTAATTGAATAAATGTCCTTTGACCAGTAGCTGGCCACTTGGAGTGCCTCTGGTGTTGCCGCAAGGAGGTCCTCCATTGTGCATGTGGCAGGGCTCAGGATGCATTGCAGCAGGTGGTCTGTGGTTTGCTCTTCTCCGCACTCGCATGTCATGGATTCCACTTTGTAGCCCCATTTCTTAAGATTGGCTCTGCATCTCGTGGTGCCAGAGCGCAGTCTGTTCAGCACCTTCCAAGTTGCCCAGTTTTCTGTGTACCCAGGAGGAGTCTCTCATTTGGTATCAGCCATTGATTGAGGTTCTGGGTTTGAGCCTGCCACTTTTGGACTCTCGCTTGCTGGGGAGTTCCAGCGAGTGTCTCTGTAGATCTTAGAAAACTATTTCATGATTTAAGTCTTTGACATGCTGGCTGATACCCAAACAAGGCAGATGAGGCACTGCTTAGTCCTATGCAGTGCTTAATACAGAACACAGGACGACGAGCTGGTTACGCCGACCCTCTACTTTTCCAGTTTAATTTTACTCCTAGTTCTCTTGTTTTATTGTTGTTGGGGGGGGGGGGTTGAAACCCTGAGAGACTAAAAAAGTGAGAAGCAGTTTTGCAAAAATCCAAGAAAATCAGGCTTTGAGTAAAGAACTAGCTTGATAATGTAAAAATATAATTGGCTCCTCAGCACTGTGGTCCCTTTTCTTAATTAATGTCTTTATTAATCTGCTAATTCTGAAGTATCCCAAGAGCTGAAATTCCATCAATCACTTTCATTTTTAAAAATTAAGGTAATTAAACTGCCCTTTTTGTTGGCAGATTTCAACACTAAATCATAACTTGACTTTAATTCATTTGTTCCTGTCACACTATTTCATCTACTTTACAGCCTCAAGGCTGTGGAGGGATGGGGATGACAACTTTCCCTCATCCTGCTCTCCTAGTTGAATTCTATGCATTATAAATAATTATACTAATTTGTTGCTGTGTTTTTTCATGTCTTTAAGTCAATGTTGACATGGTAATCCTACAGCGAATCCATCCTATTCTACAATCCTACTGCAAATCCATTGTCTCGTGGATTTTTCTTGGCAAAATAGATTTCTGATTGTATTTCTTTGAAGCTGAGAGAATGTGACTTGGCCAAAGTCACCCTGTGGATCCCCATGGTTTGTAACCCTGAATCTCAGGGTCCTACTCAAACACTCTGATGACTATATTGTTTTAGGTTTTTTCAGGCTATATGGCCATGTTCTAGAGGCATTCTCTCCTGACGTTTCGCCTGCATCTATGGCAAGCATCCTCAGAGGTAGTGAGGATGCTTGCCATAGATGCAGGTGAAACGTCAGGAGAGAATGCCTCTAGAACATGGCCATATAGCCCGAAAAAACCTACAACAACCCAGTGATTCCAGCCATGAAAGCCTTCGACAAAACTATATTGTTTGGTTTCCTTAATTATAGAAATGCTAAATATAAAAAATGCCATATTGCATATTATAAAGTTGTCCTGTTGGCCTTGACAGTCAGTGACATATAGTTCTTAAGAGATTAAGTAATGAAATGGCAAATCCCAGGTTCCTTATATATTTGCTTCAGAAATGGACTCAGTAATAGTAATGAAGGTTGAATATCCCTGATCGGAAATGGATTTCAGATTTTTTTTTATTTTGGAATACCTGCATTGACATATATGTACATAATAATAATATTATATATTTTATTTATATTCCCCCCTATCTCCCTGAGGGGACTCAGGGTGGATTACAGTACACATATACAGCAAACATTCAGCCGTTATACAACTAACAAAGAAAAACATAAACAGAGGTAAAGACTTCCCATATTTTTCCATCTCTGGCATCTGGAGGATGTGCTCAACTCTGGCCATGGGATGGGGGGGGGGGTGCTGTCACTCCATCTTCCATGCCGAGGAGCATTGTTATCTTTAGATGCTTTCCTGATTGAATCACCAGCATATCCACATGGGTACCTTTTATTACCTTCTCGCCAAAGCAGTACCTATTTATATACTCACACTATTGTTTTCAAACTGCTAGGTGAGCAGAAGCTGGGCTGACGGTTGGGAGCTCACCCCAATCTGGGCTTGAACCATCAACCTTTCGATCAGCAAGATTTTCTGCAGCTGGTGGTTCAACCCGCTGTACTAAAGCTCAACCCTATGAGATAGCTAATGAGATATCTTCAAGTTAGAACCAAAAATCCCATTTTGAAGGTGTAATATCCCATTTATAACGAAAAAAATTGAGTTATAAAATCAAAATCTATTTAGTATTCCAGTAATAATTTATACACATAGCCTGAAAAAATGTATGCGGTATTTTAAATAATCATTGCATGAAGCAAAGCTTTTTAACATTCAACCATCAGACAGCAAAGGTGGCATTATCTCAGCCACCCATGTGGGCAATTTTGGATTTTGGAGCATTTCAGAATTTGGAATTTCAAATAGATGATGTCCAACTTATAATAATGTGAGACTAATATAGGTAAAGAGCTTTGTATGCTGAAAAAAGCAAAACATGAATGTCAGATCTCCAAAAAGACATGTGACTTTGGTCAGTCTTGATGCATCTGGGCTGGAAGAAAGGAAATGTGCCCTGACACGCATGTGCAAATACCAACCCTTATCTGCACATAAAATTTAAATGCAACACTTGAAAAACTCCAAGGAATAAGCAATAAATGTACCTATAATAAGAAGAAAGTTCAAAGTCTAGTAAGGATTAAAGATGGATGTTACAGAAACTTTATTCACTCAGTAAAATGTATGGAGGAAGAACAAAAATGAATTAGTTCAGGTTTTTTCGCCCAACAGAAGCTATCCAGTACTGCTGGCTCTTGGTGCCTTTGATGCATGGCCCTATTCTTTTTCTTGACAGTGGCATTTAATCCAGATGGAAAGTGTAGAAGGGTTCGGACATGACATTTGGGGATCATGACATCATAATTAAAACAGCCATGGATCTCACCAGCTAACTAACTACCTGTCATGAGATTTGTCATTTATCCTCATTAGGTGTGTAATCAAGATGTTAGAGGGAATAAGAACAGGTCAACTGAAGATCATTTTAAAAAATGAGACATTTCCCCAGATGTTTTTAATTCAATGAAGGCTGTTCTTGAAAAAAACTCAGAAAATTGTCCCAGAAAATAAACTTAAGTGTAAGAAAATGTATTTTCACACAACTAAAGATTAATAGAAAGGATAGGTTTGTGTTTGTTTATTAAGTATTGCTTGAAAAAGGAATGGCAAGCTTGCCAACTAAACCAGACTGGTCTTGGATATTTTAAAGGAGAGTCAGAGAATCCAAAGTACATGAGCACTTGTATAAAACATCTCTTGTTTCTGTATGTAAAAGCTTTGGGCACCGACGCTGCTGCAATTCCAATTTCTCACTGTTCGAATACCTTCAGAAGCTACTCTTCCATGAATTCAGAAATGTTTGTGTATGTATCCAGCAGCTATCTGGTCAACTGAAGCATGTCGTATATGGGCCATCTAGTCCAACCCCCTGCCATGCAGGAAAAGCATAATCAAAGCACCTTTAACAGATGACCATCCAGCCAATGTTTAAAAGCCTCCAAAGAAGAAGCATCCAGCACACTTTGAGGCAGTGAGTTCCACTGTTGAACAGCTCTCACGGTCATGAAGTTGTTCTTAATGTTCAGGTGGAATCTCCTTTCCTGTAATTGAACCCATTGCTCCAAGTCCGAATCATAAACAACCATCTCTTATTGTCGAAGGCTTTTATGGCCGGAATCACTGGGTATGCATAAGTTTTTAGGGCTGCATGGCCATGTTTCAGAAGCATTCTCTCCTGACATTTCACTTGTATCTGTGGCAGGCAATCTCAGAGGTTGTGAGGTCTGTTCTTTATTTGCTGTTAGGATTTTAGAGTTTTTTAATACTGGTAGCCAGATTATGTTCGTTGTTATGGTTTCTTCCTTTCTGTTGAAATTGTCCAAGTGCCTGTGGATTTCAATGGCTTCTCTGTGTAGTCTGACATGGTGGTTGCCAGAATGGTCCAGCATTTTTGTGTTCTCAAATAATATGCTGTGTCCAGCTTGGTTCATCAGGTGCTCTGCTATGGCTGACTTCTCTGGTTGAAGTAGTCTGCAGTGCCACCTTCCTTACAAATGATAGTCTGAGACCTCATCTGCATGGACCCCTTAATCTAGGGGCCATCTGGAGCAGAACTGCTCTGGACTGGCCCCTGAAATGACCATGCACTGGGTCCCCAACTCATGCAGTGGATGGGCAAGGTCAAATCAGGCCAATTCAGCATTGGCCCTGCTGGACTGTCACCTTGCCATCTGTGTCACTGTCACCATTGCAGATGGCTGCAGAATTCTGTGAAAGCTCCCGTTTGCTGTGAGCACAACATGTTGACATCAGTAGAGGCACCCAGAAAGGAGACGAATGACAGGTTAATCCTGTGAAATGTACCAGATGTGACAGAACATCATGAAAACAGTGATGTGCCACTGCACAGTAAGTGTGGTCTGTTAAGGCCATGTAGACAAGCCCTGAGTATGAATGGATTTTCCTAGCTTGGACTGCAAGTACAAACTAGGCAATTTAGTGTACAGACACCACACATTTTCTCTGCTGCCTTGAAAATACATCAATTAATTCCAATCTGAATATACTCATGATACTGCTTTACTTTTGCTGCCCACTTTGTGCATCTTCTCAGGACAGGTTGCACATGGGCTGACGTCCTTGTTGCCCCGTTGCAGCTACACCCCTGTCCCTCCCAGTTTGGCCACACATCCTCCCAGCTGGCTTTGGTAAACAGCATTTGGCTCTCTTCCCAAGTTGGTTATGTTCCCCAGGCCACGCCAGCATGGAGCCAGGGCTGTCCCTTTGCTCCCTCCCTTTGGGCAAGCCAGAACGTTGTGTTCTCAGTAATCATTCTTTCCATAGTATATAAAAAATAAACAACATCACAAATGGACAGCAAGCAAAACAGGCCTTTGGAACTTAACATCCAAACCTGTGCCTCTGTGTTCATCTATAAGTATCTGTGTTACAGTTATCTTAAAGTTGGAGGAATTCATATGACCACAACAGAAGCTGACAATCCTTCCAACACAGTTCCCTGGGTTGCAGGCATGCAGGCTGGGGTTGCTCAGAATCTGTTTTTTATATCCAGACCATTTTTGCTGATGATGTTTTAGGGAGTGAGAGGGGAAGGATTGTTCCCCTTGGGGAACAATTATCTCTGAATTAGAGACAGAACAACTCTTTCAGCGGGAGATATACAAATATTACCAGAAACTCTTGAAATGGATTTATAGAACTCACTTAGAAAGGTGGGAAGATCATCCATGAGACAGCATTTCCCTGTGGTTTTCTGTTCTTCCCCCCTTCCCACACCCCTCCAACTAATACTTTTTAAGGAACCGTGAATGGGTTCCTCAGAAAAACAAGGCAATGGTGCCAACTGGAAATGTTTGCTTTGGGGGTGAGCTGGGAGGCTGGCGTCAGTCAGGGCAACAGACATGCCAGTGGAATGTAATATTGAGAGGAAGCAGCAGGTCACTCAATCATTGGCAAGACGCCTGGAAGCAACTGGATGCCTTCGGGGTTTTTTTTTTTTAATTGGTGGGTTGTTGTCAATTTTTTTCTTCTTAAACAGATCCTCAGCAGTCTGGGACATGGAAAAGAAGAGAGATGTCTGTGAAAGGCACAAGCCAATAGGGAAACTTTGCAAAGTTTTGCTTTGCCTTGGAAGGATAGCCAACCCATGTGGCCATATTTCACACCCCAGGCATAAGCTGGTTTAACCACATTTCCTTCTACTTGGGTTGCAATTCCCATATTTCACCCAAAAGGATAGAGATCTCTTAACAGACATCATTCCCAGGAATGGGGGGGGATGGGGGGCAGGAGAGAGAGTAATTAAAAATGTTATAAAACAGGTAATGTATTCTGGAGTAGATCTAACTTGCCTTGGAAAGCACTTAATGTTTATTTGGGGCTAAATTGCTACACATATATTGGTAATAAATTCAGGAGTTAGGGAATTGCTAGTTGCTTTGAGAAGATGTCCTTTGAGACAGAGATGGGGACACCTTCCACTAATTTTTAGACTACAAGTCCATCCTCTCTTGCCATTGGCAATGGTAGCATCGCTAGATGAAGGCTGCAGTCGTGGAAGACCACACTTGGTTCACTCCTAACCTAAGAGAAAGCTGGTCATACAATAAATGCCATGATCTGGAGAGAAAATACTTTCTTCTCAAAGGTGCAAAGAATATGAACTGACCTGCACCACAAAGTATTTTGGCCACATAATGAGAAGACTTAGAGTGAAGAGTGAAAAATCCTAGAGTGAAGGAGGTATAAGCCTAAGAAATATTAAAAAAATTAAAAGCTTTAACCTAAATGTAGAAGTCATACAAAATTCAAGGTTTTGGCTTTTTGAAAAGTCACTATATTAGCGAACTTACATAAGAAGTTGGTTTGTGGTTAAGCGCAAAGTCTGCAGGTGCGAAAAGGTACTTTCCATCAAGAGGTTGATGGGACAGGAAGAGTAAAGGTCAAAGAACTTTCCATGGCAAAAATATTCTTGTTTACCTGAGGGTTTATAAAAGTTTGCAAAAACAGAGGAGGGCGTGGCAGTCTGTGGGAGCACTTGCAGAAGTGCTGTCTGTTTGCCTCATGCTGATCAGCTTACCTGAACCTATTGGACTCTGTGGACTTCTTCGAAAAGGGACCCCGCACCCTAAACCCGTGATCCCTTCCAAGAGAAGACAATTATGCTGGGGAAAATGGAAGAAAAAGGAAGAGGGGCCGACGAAGGGCAAGATGGATGGATGGCATCCTTGAAGTGACTGGCTTGACCTTGAAGGAGCTGGGGATGGTGATAGCCGACAGGGAGCTCTGGCGTAGGCTGGTTCATGAGGTCACAAAGAGTCGGAAGTGACTGAACGAATGAACAACAAGCACCACAAATAATTATTGCTTGCTTTCCCAACAGTAAAAACGACATGCAAGAAGCAGTTGATGCACTTTTACAGGCACAGGATGATGATTATGCAGGACCAGGTTTACATTGAACCTAAGTAAGAAATAAGAGCCAACATGATGATTCACGTCTCCCTTTGGACTTGGAAACCCAGTGAATGAGCCTTAGCAATTGTCAGCTTTAGCAGAAGGCAATGACAAACCCACTCTGAACCAATAGTGATAAAAGAAACACCCATAATAGGATCACAGTAGGATCTCCATAAGCTGGAAATTACTTGAAGCCAAACAATAGTATATAACATTTTAATGGTCTCAGATTATGAAGGCCTTCTATTTTTAAAAAATGAACAATAATAGAATAATACACATTTTTATCATGCTATGAAGCCTGTCTTAAACTATCTCTTTGATTACCTCTAGATTAAAGGTGACTTGACTTTGGTAAAAATTTCACTAGCTGTATTGTTTGAGAAAAGTCAAAGGAAGGACGATAATGCATTATTACAAGAATGTTTACAAGACGGAGGAACTATGTGTTCTTTGCTATGATTAGACCAGCCTTTGCTGTCACACCTCCTAGAGATGAAAGATCTGAATGCAGTTGTTTTCTTTAATGTAAAATTATTAGCAGGCTAGCCATACTAGGAAAATATACCATGCATAATCATATTTATTAGGAAGAGACCTGGTTTTGGTTTGTGTCATCATCATCATAATTTTATGATATTGTTTTGTCCACGCACAGATGTAGGGTTTAACTGTAGCCTGGATGAAAACAGTAAAACATTGGAATTCAAATAATAAACAATCATTTTAAAAATATGAATCAAGACTCATAAAAACAGACAGCAGTGGATAAAAACAAAATCCAATCCAGTTTAAAAGCCAAGTGAAATAAGTGATTTTTTAAAAAGGATTGCTTAAGATTGCTTAGCATCCAGTTCTCATCTAAATCTGTGGGCACATTAATACAGCAGCATTGATTTCCACAAGTAAACTGGATTCAGGCCATTTTGGTACTGAGAAGTTTAAACCAGCAATTTAACTGAGTTTAGAAACAAACATTGAAAGGTAATGTATTGTCGAAGACTTTCATGGCCGGAATCACTGGGTTGTTGTAGTTTTTTCGGGCTGTATGGCCATTCTCTAGAAGCATTCTCTCCTGACGTTTCACCTGCATCTGTGGCAAGCATTCTCAGACCTTCCACAGATATATAAACCCAATTTTCCTAGTTTCCAACAAACCTCACAACCTCTGAGGATGCAGGCAAAATGTCAGGAGAGAATGCTTCTAGAACATGGCCATACAGCCCGAAAAACCTACAACAACCCATTGAAAGGTAATACCACAATAATATCTCAATCTCAAAACTTAATGAGATAAACTGGCCATTTCATTTTGAATGAATTCCTGGCTGCCTGTCGAAATAGGCTCATATAGAAGAAATTGGCAATCTACTCTACCGGTGAATAGGACATGTTGGATAACAATGTCCAGGTTATAGTTTTCCAGATGCACAGCGGATAAACTAGCCTAAAACTATTTTTAGAAAACTACTAATGCCATGACTGCCAGCTGGACAATAGTGGCTCATTCCCAATCTGCTTCCTGCATCTCAAGTTGTTGTAGCTTTGGACCCACGAGTTACATTTTCAGTTGTCCATTCCCAGTTATTCCTGTTATGATACCTGCTATCACTTCAGTTGCCTTTGTACCATATGTATTGGGAACAATATATAAAGATGACTTACCATCCAGTTCTTCATTAAAATTGCCACGAATGCACTGCTTTTTAGTAATTCCATCTTGAATGCTGCCAGAACTTAGACCTTCACATTTGTTTTATTTATTTATTTACCTTATTTATACCCCACCTTTCCCTACCCCGGGGGGGGGGGGGGGGGGACTCAAAGCGGCTTACAAATGGCACCTAGACAGTGCCTTGAAACATACAAAATTCATCAAAAATGGTTTGGGTTAAAATTACTACATAATGAACATTATTAAAATACATTGTTAAAACACACCATCCAGAGTTCAAGTTCTAAGGCCATTCCGGGATCAATTGCACATAATTTCACATTAAGAGTACTGCACTGCCCTATTTTTAGAAAGCCTGCTCCCAGAGCCAGGTTTTGACTCTCCCCCTGAAAGTTAGGAGGAAGGAGGCTGATCTGATGTTGCTAGGGAGGGAGTTCCACAACCAAGGGGCCACCACTGAGAAGGCCCTGTCTCTCATCCCCACCAGTTGCGTTTGCAAGGAAAGTGAGACTGACAGCAGGGCCTCCCCAGATGATCTTAATCTCTGAGCTGGTTCGTAGGAGAAGATACCTTCAGACAGGTAGACTGGGCTGGAACCACAGTTCTCCCATCCCATGCAGTGAAAATCTAAAATAAGTAGGGGCATTAAATAATGTCTATAGTTTGAACTGTGGTGCTGGAGGAAAGTGCTGAGAGTGCCTTGGACAGCGAGAAGATCCAACCAGTCCATACTTCAAGAAATAAAGCCTGACTGCTCATTGGAGGGAAGAATAGTAGAAGCCAAGATGAAGTACTTTGGCCACATCATGAGAAGAAAGGAAAGCTTAGAGAAGACAATGATGCTGGTGGGGAAAATGGAAGGAAAAAGGAAGAGGGTCAACCAAGGGCAAGATGGATGAACGATGATATCCTTGAAGTGACTGGATTGTCCTTGAAGGAGCTGGGGGTGGTGACAACTGACAAGGAGCTCTGGCGTGGGCTGGTCCATGAAGTCACGAAGAGTCAGAAACGACTGAATGAATGAACAACAACAACAACATAGTTAACAAGGAGATGCATGCCTGATTTGAGTGAGGGGCGAGCTTGTTGCCCAACTGCATTAGTGTGTCCATGTATTTGTATAATTGTGTGTGTATGTGTGGGAAACTCAGGCTAACAGAGGACAGGGAAGGGAAAGCAGGGATTCTCTTCCACATACCCTCCGTTGCCGTGCCAATCTCTTCCTCTAGAGTCAGCATTTCTTTATTTGACCTGCCAGAGCATTTGCCCTTAGATCCTTATGGGCAGAAGAACAACTCTATACGAACAGCAAAGTGTCAAATGTACTCCTTTTCTCCAGGACCAGAGGTTAGCAGGGGGACATCAGAGAACTGTCGTCGGGTGTTAATACCAGAGGGGCCCAGGGACAGGCGCAGGTGCATTTCACCATGGCAGGCGTCAGGACTGCAGCACAGCTGACAAAATGCAGCTGACATTTATCCTCACCACTCATCTGTTCACAGTATCTGGTGTGTCTTTACCCCCTGATATCATACATAAGTTTGTTATCATACATATATGAGATCTAGACTTGTACAAAAGAAAGGCTCTGACTGTGTGTTCATCCCATCCACCCTCTCTCCTGTCTCCTTGGGACCAGATCTCCAGGAACAGAGTCTCAAAGACCCTCTCCAGCACACCTCAAGACAGGTCTGATACAGAGAGACATTCCTCCATGTACCAAGATCCCAAGTCATTTCACCTTTAGTTGTTATCACTCACATCTTGAATTCAGACCAGAGGTGTATTGGCAACCAATGTAAATCCTTTGAAACAGATGTTATATAAGTTCTCTAGATTCCACATTTTGAACTACTGTAGCTGTGTCTTCCAAGCTATCTTGATGGACCATCCCACATAGAGTGCATTCAGTAGCCTAATTGAGAAGTTAAAAATGCAGTAACAACTATAGCTTAGTTGTCTTGTCGAGGGAAGGTCATAGCTCTGAGTCACAATGTCCACCTGGGGATCTATCAACACAAATGTATCTAGGAGCACTCCCAAAAGTCATCATAATAGGTTATCACTCGTGGCCGAGCATGATTGCCTTCCAAGCATAGGATCTTGCCAATGGGTGATTGTAGATGACTTTCATAGATGACTGTAGATACCTATTCTAGATCTGCATGTTCTTTCGCAGTGAAGACATTGATTTCCAGATGGAAGGTGGTCCCAACAAGGGTTGGCTTGACATGCCTTCCTCTTGACACATTTCTCCCTTTCATGCTCCATTTGTGCCTCCTTGAATTCCACATCACTGTCGATAATAGCTGGCCTCCAGTTTGAATGCCCAAGGGCAGGGCTTCCCAGTTCTCAATGTCTATGCCACAGTTTTTAAAGTTGGCTTTTAAGCCTATATTTAATCTCTTTTCCTGTCCACCAACATTCCGTTTTCCATTCTTGAGATGAGAATATATTAACTGCTTTGGGAGACAGTGATCGGACATTCAGACAATGTAGCCAGTCCAGCAAGGTTGATGGTGGAGGATCTTCTCAGAAAAAAATACATTTTATCCAGAGCAGGTAGCTTCTCCAATTAATGGAGCTAAAAACCAATAATTCACAGACCTGCCCTTCCTCATCTTATTGAGATTCCGTTCAATTTATTGGCTTTCATCCATGCCATTATAGCATCCTATCACAGGTAGGTCCTGCACAGCCACAAGGATCCACGCAAGGAAAAGAATATCTGAGTTTCATGAGCATACTGATAGCAACTAACCTCAAAACTCATAAAGACATTTCCTAATGGCCTTCATTAGGATTACTACTCTATTTTTTTGGCAACTTCAGATGTTGTGGAACTTCAGATGTTCTTGGAAGATATTGATTTGGACAAACATGAGTTTGGTTCAGGCTAGAGTATGGTACTGTAGAAGGCACTGTATTGTGATGATTGTCCTCTTTCCTACAGAACCAGTTTCAGAGAGTAGTATTAGACATTTCTTGTTCAGTCCTATGTCTATGAGCTGTGGAGTAGTGTAGGGTTCTAGCCTGTTTCTCATGCCATTCAATACCCGTATTGAATGGCATGAGAAACAGGCTAGAACCCTACACTACTCCACAGCTCATAGACATAGGACTGAACAAGAAATGTCTAATACTACTCTCTGAAACTGGTTCTGTAGGAAAGAGGACAATCATCACAATACAGTGCCTTCTACAGTACCATACTCTAGCCTGAACCAAACTCATGTTTGTCCAAATCAATATCTTCCAAGAACATCTGAAGTTCCACAACATCTGAAGTTGCCAAAAAAATAGAGTAGTAATCCTCACATAACCTTGGCTCCTGGAATCTCTTCAGCAGCCACCTGTCCCAACACAGTGAGGCATTTTATGCCATCTGGACCCATACAATTAGTCTACATCTGCTGGACCTTATCATACAAGCTGGGTATAAGTTACACATGTAGTGGGAAGAACTGATTCCAATATCTTTTGACATCAGGTCTCAGCAACTGAAAGTGGTCCCAAGAAAGTTGACTATATGGAACACTGGACACCCTTCCCAAGCCTGTGATAGGTGTGGTGTTAAGTTTTGAGTAAGTGTAAGTGACATTCTCTTTGTAATGCCCAGCAAATATTATCAGTGCTTGCTTACTACTATGCAGTACCACATGGATGGTTAATACACAGTACTTCCTCAGCTTCTTTTCCTCTCCATGCTAAACCCATTTTCCCAGCTGTATCTGTACCCATATTTGAACTTAGCCTACATCATTTGTGGCAGTTTGCAACATGTATCTGTGTTTACTAAAACCTTATGGATGATGATTGCTGGCCCTATGTCAGAGCTCTTCAACCGAAAACACTGGCTACTTAAAAGGCTGGAGGACATTGGCTACCCTACAAAACATGCTGTTAGGGAAAAGGCTAGCTTGTTACCTCATTTCACCAGCCATGCCCTGTTCCAGCTGAATTATTTTATAATCCTGCCTTTGTGCACTTTCCAAAATCTCCAAACAGCTTTAAAAACCACCAGTGAGGGACCACCAGCTTCACATTTTTTAGCAATGCTTACTGTACATTTTTATGGGTATTAAGCAATGCTAGAGGCTTTTTCTAATCCAAGAGAAACATATTTTGATTAATAGTAAATTTGATTTATACTACTTCCAGTCTGTTGATTTGTATAAATGTAGCCTGGTCTAATAGAAGCATAAACACCATATACATTGAAAATAACAATGTATTAGCATGCCAAATTGTTGGGTTTTTCAAAACATTTCTGAAGGAACAAAACACTACTTCACATGTATGCATTAAGTTTACTCCATGCATTTATATATCATTGCATGCATTCAAATTACATTTAAAAATGTATATCACCTGGAAACAAAAATTTTGAAATTCTTATGCTGGTAGTCAACATCCGTGTTGCAATATGTGGCATGATAATTAAAAATTAATGCTGGAACCTTGGAGAGATTCTCGGTCTCGTTTTCATAGCCAAAGTATATGTTGATGTGCCCACTGGGCCTGTTCAGCTAAACTTCTGTCTTTGCTCTCTAGCACCAATATTAAAGCGTTCTTTAAAAACAAAACAAAGTTTAAAAAATGCTTTATAAGGCTGGTGGCAGACAGAAATGGAGGAGTAGGGCTGTAAAGAGAAATACAAGTCAAGCATTTTTCTTGTATCAAACAGAGCTGTGTTTTCTAGAGTTCCCATAGCTAAAGCACACTTGTTTTCCCTGACTTTAAGCTAGATACATGTTTCACGCTTACATCCAGAAAGGCTTCCTTTCAGAATATGCCAAAGGAACCACCACTGCCCACTCCTATGGACATCCATGTTTCCTTCTAGAGTTTCATTGGGCCCCTTTAGAAAAGAACGATGCCCAGAGCAATGCTTGTAGAGTGAAAAGGAGTGCAGGACCTGAAGATGTATTGCTATGGGCATTATATAAAAAATCAATGTCCAAGAAGCTGGGAGATGTCATTCAGCAACATCTAGAGCAGAGCCTTCTAAACATTTCATGTTGGTGACATACATTTTAGACATGTGTCATTTCGCAACACAGTAATTCAGTTTTACTAGCAAACGAGAAGTTAAAGCAAACCCTTCTTCTAGCACACTGACATTTGTCTGCTTGTCTTCCCAAGAGATTTGCAGGATTTTTCAGAGGCAACGCTGATAGAATCATTCTAGGAGTTGCATGTGACGTCTGTAGCCTGTCCATGTCTCGCAGGTGTATAGCAGGGTTGGGAGGACAATAGCTTTATAAACAAGCACCTTGGAATCCCTATGGATGTCCTGGTCCTCAATCACTCTGTGTTTCATTTGGAAAAATGCTGCACTCGCAGAGCTCAGGCAATGTTGTATTTCGGTGTCAATGTTGACTTTTGTGGAGAGGTGGCTGCCAAGGTAGCAGAAATGGTCAACATTTTCTAATGTTACACCATTAAGCTGTATTTCTGGCATTGGAGAGGGACTGGCTGGTGACTGCTGGAAGACCACTTTGGTTTTCTCAATGTTCAATGACAGGCCGCGAAGGTGTTTAGAGTAACTTGTAGGTCTTCTTCTGAATGCACACACACAACATTGTCATCAGCATATTGGAGTTCTATAACAGACCATTCTGTTTCTCTCCTTTGTAAAATGGATATATGGGCCTTCACTCTTTCTCTGGCAGAGCTATAGCAGGTTTCCTGCACCAGGACTCAGGTTCTTCCCAGAGTTAAGACAGATCGGACACCCACAGCTGGTTCCTACATCTGAACAGCCATGTCGTACTCCCAAGACTGCAGTGACCTGGGGGCACAGGATGGCTGTCCACTCTTGTCCCTTCCCCCATATAGCCGATGGCTACAGCAATGGCCTACCTTATGTTGGGTGGCTCTTTTTTTCCTTCCATGGTTTTTGACTCATGAAGGAAAATGGAAGGCAGGAATGGGAGCTCTGTATGTTCACGGTTATAACCGAGATGTTCTATTACCATAACTTCAGATAATAAAGTCCAAAGGGGCACCAAAAGCTTTTATTTTCCTCCCATCTATCTCTCACAGGTTTACATGGGCTGTAGACATTGTCAGGAGGAAGGTTTGCAAAGCCAAGCTGAGCAGTCAATAGAGGAAGGGACTTTAGGTGATGAACAAAGGAAATGAGTGGGTAGACTTTGCTGGATTCTCACTCTCTACTGTGTGTTTGCAAATTTTTTAGATAGAAGTTTCATATGACTGCAGAAAATTGGAATTAATCTGCCTGCCCTACTTGGAGTCCAGGATGAATTTGCTTTCACCAAAGCATTTCTCTTTCTCTCCTAATCTATTACTTCCTCAACACTATAGCTCAGTGGTTCCAAACTTTCTTTTAACCAGGGATCACTTTGACCAGGAACCACTCTCCAACATTAGCACCAAAAGGGTTATGAATCAGTTTTTGGTCAGCTTTAGATTTGGTTTGGTTATTTGGGGTGCTGATTCAGAAAATTGCATTGGATAGACCACATCAGCTCTAGTTTCTGATGCAGAACATATGTCATCCAGTAGTCACCATCTGCTCGCCCACAGAAAACCATATTTAATAAGTCTCAGCACTATAAGAGGATTTGAGAGACCAGTCGCTCTTGTTGCAACGGTGAGGCTGCGGACCATATTTTAGTTCTTGAAGACCACTGGAGGTCCACGGACCACAGGTTGGGAACAACTGCTATAGCTACTGCTGTTGTTGTAGCCTTTTCATCAAGGAAATGTTAAAGCTTTTCAAAACAGTTGCATTTTTGGAAAGTTAAAATTAAAATTAAATGTTATGAATGTTCTTTTATTTTCCATCTCTATGTAGGCAGGATCAGTCAATATGAGTTTTCAGGACATGGAAGTGAAGTTCAAATGGATACATATTTTATCAATATAATTTTAAAGAAAAAAATGACCTCAAATCATGGCAAGAACATGCTATAATGTGTTGAAGATGTGAGAGATTTGAAACTAAAAGGGAACCAATGCAACACACTCCCTGGGAGATGTTTGCATGGTTAGTTAATATGGCCTTAACTAGAGGTAGGGTTTATTATCACATACTAATCAGAAAGACTTGGACTACTAATAAGGACTATTCAACAGACAATTGATGCTATGAATGTGTCGAAGGCTTTCATGGCCAGAATCACTGGGTTGTTGTGTGTTTTCTGGGCTGTATGGCTATGTTCCAGAAGCATTCTCTCCTGATGTTTTGCCTGCATCTATGGCAGACAACCTCAGAGGTGGTGAGGCCTCTTGGAAACTAGGAAAATGGGGTTTATCTATCTGTGGAAACATCCAGGGTGAGAGAAGGAACTCTTGCCTGTTAGAGGTAGGTGTGAATGTAGCAATTGGCCACCTTGCTTAGCATTGAATGGCTTAACAGTTTTCAAGGTCTGCATTCTTACTGCCTGGGGGGATCCTTTGTTGAGAGGTGATTAGTTAGCCTTGATTGTTTCTTGTCTGGAATTCCCCTGAGTTTTGAGTGTTGTTCTTTATTTGTTGTTATGATTTTTGAGTGTTTTAATACTGGTAGCCAGATTTTGTTCATTTTCATGGTTTCTTCCTTTCCTGTTGAAATTGTCCACATTTTCCTGAAGATTAAGAGAGTGGGTCTGATTTCCTTGGGGAGGGCATTCCAGAGTTAGGAGGCCACAATCGAGAAGGCCCTCCCCCTTGTCCCCACCAACCTCACTTGTGAGGGTGGTGGGATTGAGAGGAGGGCCTCCCTGGCAGGTCTTAAGGCCTGAGCAGGTTCACAAGGAGAGATGCGGTTGAGTAAATAGGCAGGACGCCAACCATATAGGGCTTTGTAGGTAATAACCTGCACTTTGAATTGGGTCGGGAAGCTGCTTTAGGAGTGGGGTTATACGTTCCCTACAATCCACCCCCGTCAGCAGTCTGGCTGCAGATCTTTGCACTAATTGAAGCTTTCAGACTATCTTCATAGGCAGCCTCACGTACAGTGCATTGCAATAATGCCCCCCGCCCACCTCTAGAACTCCCTTCCTAAGGAGTTAAAGATGCCCTCCCTGTTCCAAAAAACAGCTGAAGACATTTCCGTTGTTTCCTAAAGGAAAGGAGGGAGGACGCTGATCTGATCTTGCTGGGGAGTGAGTTCCACAAGCGGGGGGTCACCACTGAGAAGGCTCTGTCCCTCGTCCCCACCAGATGCATTTGCGAGCAGGGCATCTTAAACTACGAGGCGGAACGTAGAGGGAGATACGTTCAGACAAGTAAGCTGGGCTGGAGCTGTATAGGGTTTTATAGGCCAAGACCACCACTTTGAATTGTGCTTGGAACTGGAGCCAGTGGAGTTGACATCTGTGACATCAGTGAGCAATCTGGCTGCTGCCCCTTGGGACTAGTCAGGTATGTAGCTGGGGGGGGGGGGGTGGGAGAGCGCCCCCCCCCCCCAAATTCTCATGGTGGTTCGTGAAAAGGCCTTACTGGTGCATTATTTAAGCTGTTATGTTTATTCATATCATGATCTGATCACCATACTCAATATATCCCATATGCATGGGGGTATTGGGGTAAGGATACAAAAGGTTTGCTAGGCTAGACCCTCTTTCACTCAGACTTAGCCCCCACCCCCCTCCCAATCAAAATCCTCGCTACAGGCCTGGGACTAGTTGAGGTTTCTGAACAGTCTTCAAAGGTAACCCCACGTAAAGTGCATAGAAGTAATCTAATTGGGATGTAACCAGAGTGTGGACCACTGTGGCCAGATCAGACTATCCAAGGTAGGGGCGCAGCTGGCGCACAAGCTTTAACTGTGCAAAAGCTCCCCTGGCTACCACCTACACCTGAATTCAACAGCCCTTTGAAGGCAAATCCTTGAGGCAGATGGGACCCTGAATGAGCGTGGTGGTGTGCTTGGAAGGCTCTTGGCCAGTTGTGTGGTGGTGGTGGAGGAGTAGGAGGAGGAGGGGGAAGAGGAAGAGAGGGAAGATGAGAAGGAGGAAGAGGAGGAGGAGGAAGAGGAGGAGGAGGGGGAAGAGGAGGGGGAAGAGGAGGAAGAGGAGGAGGAGGGGGAAGAGGAGGAGGAGGGGGAAGAGGAGGAGGAGGACGAGGAGGAAGAGGGGGAAGAGGAGGAGGAAGAGGAGGAGGAGGGAGAAGAGGAGGAAGAAGGGGAAGAGGAGGAAGAGGGGGAAGAGGAGGAGGAAGAGGAGGAGGAGGAGGAAGAAGAGGACGAGGAGGAGGAAGAGGAGGAGGAGGAAGAGCCAGGAGCGCCTGGACAGCGAACATTCTTCAGCGAGCCTTAGAATGAAGACTCGAAGGGGCGGGGCGAGGACCATAGACGAGCCAATCGGGGGGGGGGGGGCTAGGCTTGAGATTGGCAGCACAGCTGTTTGGGGCAGGCCCCCTCCTACTGCTTCCAAGGGGCGTACAGGCAGAGACATCCACTGGACGGGGCTGGCTTGGCTCCCGGCTGGCTCTTCCCGCTCCCTCCCCCCCTCCGTCCTCCCCCCTCCCTGGGCGCGAGAGGCAGGCGGCGCGCTGACTGATCTGGCGAACAGGGGCTTCTGTGTAAACTGAGGCTAAACAAACACAGATGGCTCCCGCGGCGTGCCTTCCCCAAAAATGCTGGCAATGCGGCCGGGACTTCAGATGACAGGCTGAGCCGGAGGGGAGAAGAAGGCGGCGAGCAGCGGACGGCAAGAGAGCGGCGGGAGAGAGGGCAGAAAGCGAGGCAGCGGGCGGGCTCGGAGGATGAAGAACATGCAGCTGGCGGAGGCAGAGGCGGCCGAGGCGGCGCGGTGGAAGCGGCTCTGCCTGCAGGAGCTGAGCGGCATCAAGAAGCTCCGGAGGAAGAGCCGGGAGCCCGCCAGGCTGCCCCTTCCTCCTCCTCCCCCTCCTCCTCCTCCCCAAAGGGAGCCCGAGGGCGCGGTGGATCTCCGGCGGGGGCGGCCCTTCCCCACGGCGCTCCTCGGCCCCCCATCGCCCCCCGGGAAGGAGGCGCGCCTCCGCCCCGACCAGCCGCCGCCGCCGCCGTCGAGGATGGCGCTTTGCCCGCCGCCGCCTCAACTGGAGAGCCCCTTCCCGCCGGGCTTCTCTTCCGCCGCCCGCCCGGAGCCCCCTCGCTCTCCTTCCCCGCCTCGGAAGCGGCCCGGGGACCCTCCGGGCGCCTCGTCGGAGATCAAAGCCCTGCAGCAGACGCGGCGCCTCCTGGCCAACGCCCGCGAGCGCACCCGCGTCCACACCATCAGCGCCGCCTTCGAGGCCCTGCGCAAGCAGGTAAGCGGGCGCGCGCATGCGCACGGGGAAGGGGCCACGCGACACCCCGGGGAGGGAGCACAGAGAGAGGCAGAAGACTGTCCCCAAGCACCCACGGCAGAATCCCCAAAGCATCCTCTGCACAACAGATTCGTGTCGTGGTCAAAAACAGCCACTAGGTGGCGTTCGGAAAACTTGCCACTTTTTTTAGGATAACATTGCGCTAAGGCTAATGATGCTGGGGGGAAAGGAAGGAAAAAGGAAGAAGGCAATCCTTGAAGTTACAGGCTTGACCTTGAAGGAGCTGGGGGTGGTGACGGCCAACAGGGAGCTCTGGCATGGGCTGGTCCATGAGGTCACGAAGAGTCAGAAGCAACTAAATGAATAAACAACAAGGCATGGGGCAAACTTGGGTCCTCCAGGTATTTTGGACTTCAGCTCCCATAGTTCCTAACAGCCTCATAGAATCATAGAGTTGGCAGAGCCCTCATGGGCTATCCAATCCAACCTTCTGCCAAGAAGCAGGAAAATCGAGTTCAAACTGTGGATGTTAGTGGGTTGCTGTAGGTTTTTCCGGGCTATATGACCATGCTCTAGAGGCATTTTCTCCTGACATTTCACCTGCATATATAAACGCTTTTTCTTAGTTCCAACAGACCTCACTACCTCTGAGGATACTTGCCATAGATGCAGGCGAAACGTCAGGAGAGAATGCCTCTAGAACATGGCCATATAGCCCGGAAAAACCTACAGCAACCCAGTGATTCCGGCCATGAAAGCCTTCGACAATACATTGAGCATCTCTATGTGGATGTTAGGTTTAAAATAACAGTTAAGAGGCAATAAATACAATTAAAACGCCTAATGCCCCCTCAAAGAAATCCCACCAACAACCTCCCTAGCAAACCTGTTTTAAGTCCAGGTTATTTGAAGGAGCATCTCTCTCTGTACAAACAACTTAGAAATCTGCAACCCTCTGGGGAGGACCTTCCCTCCGTCCCACTACCTGCTGAAGCGCTTTACTGGAAACATGGATGCCTTTTCCATGGATGCTCCCAGTCTGTGGAATTCCTTCCCGAGAGTGACCAGGATGGCCCCATTCCTCCTGCTGGCCTTCCATAAGCAGCAATATACATAGCTGGGGAGCTTGTGGGCAGAATTTGGGGAAGATACTAAGTTTTTAAAAAATAACTTCAATTGTTTATATTACATTTCAATTGTATTTTAACTTTATATCCAGGCACTAATATTTAATTGTTTTTTATTTTGTTTAATTTGCCGCCTTGAATCCCTATGGGAAGAAAGGTGTGATGACATAAAGTCAGTAATAGTAATAATAGTAATAATATCCGAGACTGGTTGGGGAAATGTGCTCAGTCCATGTCCTCCTTCCTTGTCCTTGCTTGGCATCACCCAAGGTTAAGGCAAAAAGAAATCCGTCCCACTCCTGCACACTGTGTTATCCCCATTAAGGACTGTTCTCAACGGGGATCTCAAAGTGTACAGGAGTGGAATGGATTGCTCTGTTGTTCTTCATTCAGTGACATCTAAGCTGGAGAACCTCTCTTGGACTGTGCTCCGTGAGTCAGAGCCCTCCTCCTGCCCTCATGGCACCCAGAACCTTCCTTCTCTTTTGTGGCTCCCCAGCAGAGTCCCAAATGTCCCTGGCTGATGTCCTCCATCCAACACTGAGCACCAAACTTCTGGCTCCCAGGTCAGTGCTTCCTCCAAAGGTGCTCGGAAGCATCTGTTGACCAGGGAGAGACGTGACCAGCAACCTTGAGAATGTGCAATTTCATTGAAAGGCTGCCCCAAGATCTCAGGTCTTAGTTCCTAATCTGATTATCAGGTTACATAGCTTCGGTTGGGAAGAAAACAGGAGAGGAACATTGGGTTCCCGTGGAGGATCGCTAAACAATGAATGGCATGCAGCTAATTGCGTGACACTCTGTGATTTTGGCTGACCTATGATTGCCTTCCTCCACCCACCTTCATGCCAAAAAAGTAAAGTTGGATGTAACACCGCTATTATCAAAAGTTCACACGGGTCTCATGCCGGGTGTAAATTATATTTTCCTGTTAATCAAATACACCTTCCTGTCAGTTACTAAGCTCTGTGCTCAGAGTATTGTTCTTCCCAAAGTGAAAGCTCTGAAGCTCTAAAATCCAGCTTTATTAGTTGAAAACTCTTCCATCCCTATTGCCCCCTCCAAGTTTTTGCCTCTATGGGCTGCTGAGTACAGTGCAGGGACAGATGGTCTGGGAAAGCAGGTTGACAGACCAATTCATGGTTATTATATGTTTTGGAACCATGGTTTGCCTTGTCTAAAACATCCCAGTCATTATAGTTATAAGGTGTCAACAAAGGGAGACAATGGAGTTAGTGAAACTGCAAGATACCGCACAGCCAGGGTTTTAAATATGGTGTTCCTCTGAAAGATGAGTACAGTGATCTGCCTGTCTTATCTCAAAGATGGAAGGTTGCAGACTGAGAAATGCTTCTTGTGGGTAAGTCTTGCTGAAATTATAGGGCAAAGGGAATGTTTTTCAGACCTTCTTCAGATGAAGAAGGTTTTAAAATCCCACAAATATAATTGTGCTGGTACGACTGTACCAAAAGCTCCAACTTCCTTTTCTTTCTTTGAGTGTTTGCATGTATTCCAAAGTTCCATGCATTTTGCAATAAGGTTGCTTCCCTTGATTTGCAATTATAGGGCCAATGACCCATCAATCATTGTTAAGTTTTGGTTCCACCCCTTTCCCCAGTGCTCTGGGAGGAGAGGGAGCCATTTTAGGACAGTCTTGCATTGGAAAGCTTAGCTACGAGACATGGATTAGCTCCACCTGTAGAGAAGCTTTGTTTCTTACAGCATCCAGGGGAAATTCCGGGGGGAAACAGTTCCAAAGGACTCCAGCTGCAAAATCTACAAAGCCTTGACTGGTAGGTCTACTCGGGACCCAAGAAGCAGTTTGGAGCCAGGAGTAGAGCCCACACCAGCAAAGTTTAGAAAGTAGATTGCCCAAGGAGGGGTTAAAAAGGGTTTTCCTCTTAAAGAAAAGAAACAGTTCACGAAGCCAGTTTCCTGTCCCTTGTGGACAAGATTAAGAAAGCCACCAGTGATTCAAAGCCTTGAAGCGTTTGTTTCATTTGTTAAAAATTTAAGAAGTATTTGATTTTTTTTGTTGAAGGCTTAAGCAATAATAAAGGACTTTGTTAAACCTTTCAAGCTTCTAAAGACTCTGTATAGGAAAATCCGTAGGGCCTCTCACTCGAGGCACCCCGGCTTCCCGTTGGGCACAAAGAGCACGTCCTGTTCAAAAGCCAACTGCTATAGGCCCAGCGCATGACAGCACAATAATCATTGGTATCTTCTTGTTCCCAGGAACAAATACTTGTTGAGGTGAGTGTGCTGATACCTGAGAATAATGTTTCTGGGTTCTCAAGGAACTTCATTAAGCTGAATAGCTTTATACATGATTAAAAAGCCAGAAAATTAACCTTGAAAATTTGTTTTAAATGATTAACTGTTTTAAGTCACTGACATCTTCAATTAAAAAATAGGACTAACCTACATGTATCCACTGTGAGTTCTATCCTGACTATCTTCAAGACATTACACCACTTCTGGAAGGTATAATGAAATAAACCAGGATAATCCGGTATCAGAAAAGTTGGGGGATACTCCAGAATTTGTCTGAAGTTTCAGAGTGAGGCTGGATTTACAATATCAAATAATGCAGCTTCAGAAAGTAATTCAATTGAACTGAATTATATGGCAGTGTAGACTCATATACTCTACTTCAATGGAGTTAACCTGCATTCTGAAACTGTATAAAATGGCAATATAGATCCAACCTAAGTCTGCAGCTGTGGTGCAGTGTCCTATTTGGACTTGGCCCACTGTCCACATAGGGCACAACAACCATCCCTTTTTTGTCTGCACTTATCTGCAAATGGTGATGTCTCATGCACAAATAATTGCGGCTGCCAGTCCAGATGGCTGCCGAGCTCCATGTGAGCTCCTGGTAATTGCAAACATGCCCAAATGACCAGGAAAAAGACGAGAAGATCAACTCCTACCTCTTCCTGATCATGGAAGTGCCTTTGTAGTACAGTACGCCCAATATGGCCAGGAGTTCACACAGAGTTCTGTGGCCATCTGGGAGCAGAAATTCTGAACCAGTGTTGAAGGCGCCTGTCATGTGGTGCTTGGGTGAGAGACATCTGGAATTCCAGCTTCATGTCACACATCACAAAAGAGCAGGCTATTAGTAGATACAGTAGTTTCATACATCATTAGAAAATGACATCTTTTAAAAATTAGCCATCATATAGAATCATAGAGTTGGAAGAGACCTCATGGGCCATCCAGTCCAACCCCCTGCCAAGAAGCAGGAAAACTGCACTCAAAGTACCCCTGACAGATGGTCATCCAGCCTCTGTTTAAAAGCCTCCAAAGAAGGAGCCTCCACCACACTCCGGGGCAGAGAGTTCCACTGCTGAACAGCTCTCACAGTCAGGAAGCTCTTCCTAATGTTCAGGTGGAATCTCCTTTCTTGTAGTTTGAAGCCATTGTTCCACGTCCTAGTCTCCAGGGCAGCAGAAAACAAGCTTGCTTCCTCCTCCCTATGACTTCCTCTCACATATTTATACATGGCTATCATGTCCCCTTTCAGCCTTCTCTTCTTCAGGCTAAACATGCCCAGCTCTTTAAGCCGCTCCTCATAGGGCTTGTTCTCCAGACCATTGATCATTTTAGTTGCCCTCCTCTGGACACATTCCAGCTTGTCAATATCTCTTTTCAATAATGGTGCCCGGAATTGGACACAATATTCCAGGTGTGGTCTCACCAAGGCAGAATAGAGGGGTAGCATGACTTTCCTGGATATAGACACTAGACTCCAATTGATGCAGGCCAAAATCAAATTTGTGTTTTTGCCGCCACATGACATTGTCGACTCATGTTTAACTTGTTGTCCATGAGGACTCCAAGATCTTTTTTACATGTATTGCTCTCGAGCCAGATGTCCCCCATTCTGTATCTTTGCATTTCCTTTTTCTTTCTAAGTGGAGTATCTTGCATTTGTCACTGTTGAACTTCATTTTTTTTTTAGTTTTGGCCCATCTCTCTAATCTGTTAAGATAGTTTTGAATTCTGCTCCTGTCTTCTGGAGTATTGGCTATCCCTCCCAATAAAGCTGTTCAGCCCAATGAATAAAGTTTCTTAAACGACCCCATTTGAGGTCCCCTAACAAAAGTGGGGGGTCACAAAAATGTGTATCCTGCTTCTAGGACAGTGTTTCCCAACCTTTTTTGACCAGTGACCACTTGACCAGGGACCACTTTGACCAGAGACCACTCTCCAACATTAGTACCAAAAGGGTTATAAACCAATTTTTAGTCAACTTTAGATTTGGTTTGGTTATTTGGAGTGCTTATTCAGAAAACTGCATTGGATAGACCACATCAGCTCTAGTTTCTGATACAGAACATATGCCATCCAGTAGTCACCGTCTTCTCTAGTTTATTAAACCATATTTAATAAACTAGAGCCGCAGACCTTATTTTAGGTCTCATGGCCTACGAGTGGGCCGCAGCCCATAGGTTGGGAGCCACTGCTCTAGGGGCTGTTTTAGACATTCGCATGAATCTATTAGCAGCAACATGCAGCAAATGCTTCAGTTATACTTCATAAAAAAGGAAAACCAGCCTTCATTGTTTATCAAGCCTCGCAAATGTGAATTTTGCTTGCTGGCTGTGTTTTTTCAGTTTCAATTAGAGTTGTGTACCAATTTTATAGCTCTATATACCCAGGGTCACATAAAATTTCTCAGGTGAAAAGTGGTTGCAAATGGAAAAAAAAAGTTAAAAAGTCCTGGTGTAGAAGACTGAACAAGTTATTATAATAAAATGTTATCCAGACAAAGCATTTTTTTTCTGGGTGTATGCTGACAGCAAGAATAACATATATCAAAGCTGGGCTAGGAAGCCAAGTCTTTTTCCAGCTTAATCTAGTTCCAGAACCATGCTCTTAAGAAAGCACACCCTCTTCCTCTGAAACTCAAATCAAAGATGCTGATGTTATATCTTATTTTAATTCAGAAGCAACTTTTTTGTCAAAATCTAAAGTTAGATTGCAAGTGATGTCTGTCTCCTCTTTGGCACATATTATTTGCTCTGCTGAAATCTATATAAATAAAAATGTAATGTTCGTTTGTGAGATTAACATAACTCAAAAACCACTGGGCGAATTGACACCAAATTTTGACACAATACACGTATCAGGCCAACAAGTGACAGTCACTCATAAAAACACTGAAAAACGCAGTGGAAGAGACTTTAAAAGCAAAAAAACTCCAAAAAAAATACATTACAATGCATGTGTAAAAGCACACATATATATGCAAACACACATATACACAAATATATACACACACATATACACACACACAAAATACATATACACAGACTGGGCCACAGCAATGCATGGCAGGGGACGACTAGTGAAGAATAAATAAAGATGAACAATAGAGAGGACTTAACTTTTTCTCACAGACTATTTTTTTCTTTCTCACTCTTCTCTGTATAAGCCAGTATGCACACCAAATCACTCTAAAGGCAGATCATATTTGATCTTGGAAGCTAAGCAAGAACTGTCCTGATTGGTCCTTTCAAGGGAGATAGCAATTAATACAAGGTGCTATAGGCTAAATTTGAGAGGAAGGAACTAGGAAAACATCTTCTGAGTGGGTTGTTGTAGGTTTTTTGTAGGTTTTTCCGGGCTATATGGCCATGTTCTAGAGGCATTTTCTCCTGACGTTTCACCTGCATCTATGGCAAGCATCCTCAGAGGTAATCTTCTGAGTATTCCTTGCCCAAGAAAACCCTATGCATTCATAGGGTCAACATCAGTCAATGGGCAACTTGAAGAAATGTCAGACTATTGATATCAGAACATAGTACTGCTTCATCTCTGTAGTTTGTATTTGTTTGCAAGTCATCTGAGGCCCCTTCTACACTGCCTTATGATCTCATCCCAGATTATCTGATTTAAACTAGATTATATGAGTCTCTACTTTCAGATAATCTGGGATAAGAAGATAATCTGGGATCAGATCCTAGGATATTAGGGGCAGTGTGGAAGGGAACTGAGTTATCATTTTTAAGAAATCATCACCACACAACCACCACTAACATAATGTCGGAAAGTCTTATATAAGGGTAATAGTAGCACAGTTAATAAATCATAATGTTTAACCCGCTGCTTATGACTTTTTATATACTGAAACAGTCTTGCATGCCTAATTCTTCGAATACTATGTAAAGATGGGATCCATCTGATTACTCTGCAGTATTAACATTCTAATTGGCTTTGATTTGATAGATCATGAAAAACTATGCATTCTTAAAGAAATGGGTATGCCACAATATTTACTTGTCTTGATGCATAACTAGTACTCAGGATGGAGAGACAAGAGTGGTTATTTACTGGCCAGGGGTCAGAAAAGGCTGCATTTTATCACCCTGTTTAACTTGCATGCTGAACATATCATATGAAAAGCAAGATTACACTTGGAGGAAGGAGATGTGATAGCTGGAGGAAGGAGCATCAACATTTTAAGATATGTAGATGACACCCTAGTACTAGCAGAAAATAGTTAAATAGTTCAAGGTTTTCCATCTCTTGGCTCAGTCAGGAATCAGAATGGAGATTGCATTGAAGAAATTAGAAGAAGACTAGGACTTGGGGTCAGCTTTGAATAAACCAGACAAGATCTTGCAGTGTCAGGATGTATAATCGAATACTATAATTCCACTTGTCCATGTCATTGTATTTCCCTCTTCTATGTATTTTGATGAAAGCTAGACTGAAAAAGTTGATAGGAAAAGTATCAACTAATTTGAAATGTGGTAGTGGAGAAGCATTCTACGGATATCAAAGGCTGCTAAAAAGACAAGATGAGAACAAATCAAACCTGAACTTTCCCTAGAACTGGCATGGGCAAACCTTGGCCCTCCAGATGTTTTTGGGCTTCAACTCCCAGAAATCCAGCCAGCTTACAGGCTGTCAGGAATTCCTCTTCAAGCTATATAATTTATCTCGAGAAGGAAGAATTTCTACTTGTCACTTCATTTTTCATTATCTTCTAAGTAGCTTCTGGGCACCTAGAGCTTGCAAGACAAGTAAATCGGTTTCTTGGGACAATACAGATAAAGAGTACCACTGGAGCTTACTTGAAGGGCCCTTCCACACAGCCATGTAACCCAGAATATCAAGGAAGATTTTTTTTGTCGTGTCAGGAGTGACTTGAGAAACTGCAAGTCGCTTCTGGTGTGAGAAAATTGGCCGTCTGCAAGGACATTGCCCAGGGGACACCTGGATGATTTGATGTTTTTACCATTTTTGTGGGAGGCTTCTCTCATGTCCCCGCATGAGGAGCTGGAGCTGATAGAGGGAGCTCATCCATCTCTCCCCGGATTCGAACCTGCGACCTGTCGGTCTTCAGTCCTGCCGGCATAAGGGTTTAACCCACTGCGCCACCGGGGGCTCCTATCAAGGAAGATAATCCACAATATCTGCTTTGAACTGGATTATCTGAGTCCACACTGCCATATAATCCACTTCAGTGTGGATTTTATACACCTGTCTGGAAGGGGCTGAAGATGATGAAATGAGGCAAAAGGAAAATAGATGTTGAGTTATTCAACTACCCTTGGTCTCACTGAGGAAACTGGCATTTGGGTTTCTGCAGAGAGGTGATAGTTCATCAGAGGGCAGACATGAGGGAAAGTGACCATTGCATTGATACTGTGTGGTGCCAGGCATTGGCTAAAGATACAATAGCTGCAAAATCACTTAAGAACATCGAGCACTTAATTATCAATTTGTCATATAGTTGGACGACTGCCTATAAAGTCAAACACAGACATATTTAATTTCAGAAGAGCAAATTTTTCAAAAATGATGCTGTTATTAAATTCAGTCAACCTCCTTCAGGAAGCTTAGAGATTATTAAAACCGCAATGAAAGAGATTCAGATAAAAGGAAAACCACAGACTAATATAAGATAGAAGCAAATCCAAGAGGATACCAGCATGGTTAAGTAACAGTGCTAAAGAAACCAAAAAAGGGGAATGTATAACTCAAATATGTAAAACAATCACACAAACCAAACTGATGTAGATTGATAAGGCATGCAAAGAAAGGAATTTGAAACTAAGAAATAAGATATTTATTGAAAATGCTTTCCTTGAACTCACAAATCTTAGATAATTTCCAGACAGAGTCTAAGATTCAGTTCCTAAAAAAATGTTCAAACTTCAGATTATCTTGGATGAAGGGATTATATGGATAACTTTATATACAGCTGCTGGTCTAGGAAGGAGTGGAGAAAAACTTAGCTGTCCTGAGTGTCAACTTATGCTGAGAAATGCTCAAGAGGAGTGCATATCATTGCTGGTTTTCCAGACCTCTGTGGTTATAACTGACTATGGTATCACAGAATTAGAGAGGAACTTGGGCCACCATGTGTCATTGGGTCCGCTCTTTCCTGCATGTTTCACTGGGTCTAGCTGCCCTACATGATGTTTCTGATTACCAGATGCTTTTCATAAATTTACATCAGAGCTTTCCAAATATTACATTCCAGTGAATCACTTTTTAGATATGCATCCTTTTGCGACACAGTAATTCAGTGTTACTAGCAAACCGGAGATTAAACCAACCCCTTATAAGAGAAACTGATACATATATAAATTGCAATAATGAAGTGTATTTTACAGTTGATTGATTTTATTGTGGTTTTGTTTTATGTATTAATTGTGTGAATTATGTTTTCCTTTGATATTGATGTATCTGTATTTATTGCACAATGTGTACTGTTACATTACAAGTGCTTTGTAAGCTGCCCTGAGTCCCTTTTGGGAGATGGTGGTGGGGTAAAAATAAAGTTTTATTAAATTATAATCTTTAATTTATATTTTTGAAAATATATAATTTAATGCTTATTTCACATAGACTCAGAGGTTTCTAGTTATGTTTGCATAACACATTTCCATACTGTAGCCAACACTCTAATGCAGGGGTCCTCAAACTAAGGCCCGGGGGCCAGATGCGGCCCTCCAAGGTCATTTACCCGGCCCTCACTCAGGGTCAACCTAAGTCTGAAACGACTTGAAAGCACATAACAACAACAACATTCATATCTCATCAGCCAAATCAGGCCCACATTTCCCATTGAAATACTAATAAATTTATATTTGTTAACATTGTTCCTCATTTTAATTATTGTATTGTTTTTAAGTGTTTTTTACACTACAAATAAGGTATGTGCAGCGTGCATAGGAATTCATTTTTTTTCAAATTATAATCCAGCCCTCCAACAGTTTGAGGGACTGTGATCTGGCCCTCTGTTTAAAAAGTTTGTGGACCCCTGCTCTAATGTGTCATGCACACAATTTGGAAAACTCTGACTTACATACTGATAGTAGCCTCCATTTCTTCCTTTTAAATCCTCTATGTCAGAATGAGGGAAGCATTACTGACTTATAATTTGATATACCCAAGGGCGCATCCACATAGGTTAGAAAACGCATGCCCTCCTGGATTTTTTGTGGAGAGTCCAAACGACGCCCCACGTAAAAATGAATTACTTCTTGACAAAGCAGGAAAACCCTGCTTTGTTCCGAAGTAATTTGATAGTGGATTAGATCCAGGTCTAGTGTATTAGACCCGGATCTAACCCACTATGGCCGCTGTCTGGACTGCCCCCTCAGAAGTTCTGGAACTTCTGAGTGGGCAGTCCGCATAGCCCTCTGATATTTTCAAAGCTGAATTAGCCCAGAAAACTCAGAGGGCTCAACCCCCCCCTCCAATTTTTTAAAAAAGTCTTAAAAGGTTAAAAAGTACTTTTTGCTTCTGCCCCCCTTCTCCTGGCATGTCATTTCTATGCACCAGGAAAGGGCTAGCAGCAGGGTAATGCTGGCCGGGTAAGTAATTTTTTACTTTTTAAGGCTTTTCTTGGGTGGGGGGGAGTTTGTGTCCAGGTGCCCGGCTAGAAGGTCACGAAGGACATTTGGACCCCCTCCCCCCAAGGAAATTTTGGGTGTTCAAGAGTGGTATGTGGACTGTAATGCAGGCTCAATTGGGTTTTTAAAACCCGATTAGGAGTGCATTAAAGTCCTGTCTGGAACTGCCCCAAGAGAGAATCTCCTTTCTCAGTCCAGTCAGTGCTTCCCAGTGGCTAGTCATCAGATGCATCTCATGGTGAAAAGGGCAAACAATAAGGGCAGAATGTGACCACCATGTCTTCTGTTTATAAACTTCCCAGAGGCAACAGGTAGACGAGTATTGGAAACAGAAGACTAGATCAGAATGATCTCCTAGTCCACACATGTCAGATGCAAAGCTCGCCACATCATTTTTTGTGGCCTGCCAGAGCAACATAGTTACATATATCCCATCTTACAATTATGAATAGCCCTTTGAAGGCAACCATAAGGCTAATGTGGCCCTCGGTAAAAATGACCCTAACCCCCCTGCCCTTGTCCAATCCAGGAAGGTGGCCTTTGCTTGTAAATACTTAATTGTAGCAAATTGCAGCAAAAGGGCATCTCATCCTTGTTGATGTACTAGAAAAGAATGGAACTTGATAGCCTTGTTAATAATCAAAACATAGATGCTCCCAAGATACACATCAGTTCTGTTGTTTTATTAAACACTTTATTTTCTTTTTCTACAATCCTCCTGTTACACTATAATGACAGAACAATTAGTCCTGTCTAATGGGCTCTTGCTAATCTCCTCAGCTGTTTGCCTGTGTCACAATTTATGTCACAGATGTAATTCCATGCGGAATATCCCAACATCTTTCCGCAGGATTTGTAGTAAATCACATTCCTCTGTGAATGTTATCATATAGATAATCTTTGTGTTGCAGTTTCCCAGATTCTAATTAGCGTAATGAATTAGCATGCTTATTTTATTTGTTGCACAACAGAAGACAAGGGTAAGAATAAGAATTAGTGTTTACCTATGATCAGGCCCCTAGCCAGGATTTTGTTTCATGGGGAGCTGAGTTTGATTTGGGGGGGGGAGGGGGGAGAGCTGTGTCTGAGTGAAAGAGGGTCTACCCTAGCAAACCTTTTGTATCGTTACCCCAATACCCCCATGTATATGGGATATATTGAGTATGGTGATCAGATCATGATATGAATAAACATAACAGTTTAAATAATGTACCAGTAAGGTCTTTTCGTGAAGCCCCCCAAGCGCCCCTCCCCCCGGCTACATGCCTGCCTATGATGTAAAGAACCATTATATTAATATAGTGTAGCTTTGGATTTTTCATGTGCCTTAATTATTATTTATAACAAAAAGACAAGCTTTAAAAAACCCTAGTTGTAGTTTAGTCCTACAATTAAGCTTTTTGAACATAGTATCATCCTTTTTTTCTTTTTACCTTTTATTGAGGAGTGAAAGTACTGAGCTGTCTAGTATATGTGTTTTATGCATATTACGTGTTTGTCAAGGATGGGGCTAGAGAGCAGCAAGGACATATGTGAATGGATTTCTATTTCTGAATTTATCGACTCATTTATGTACCACTTGTCACTGCATGCAAGCAAGCTTGATGAAATGACACCAAATATGTCCCTAATTATTACATGATTGAACCCAAACAGGCACATCAGTAACAATGCTTAAGAGTGAACCTAGGCTGATTTGTAAGATGTGCACTCTCCCTTGCTACCTAATACAACTGTAAGGAACAGATCAAAAGCTCTCATCTTCATATTATCTTAATTACAGATTTTCAGTTGTGCACAATGATATTAGACATACATATGGTTTGTTGGTTTGGCTATGGTATGTTGACACAAGGCAAGCTCAAAATATGATCTAAGAAGTTAACTTGTTTCAATAAACCATAGGGTTGAGATGTACATTAAACAATCTTTATATATAATAAAAGTCAGCATTTGTATGTATATAAGTGGGCATGTGGGTATGTGTGTATGTGGCAGCTTTCTGATGGACTCCCACTTCCACAGGCCAGTGCGACCTGCACAAGTGACGGACCTGAACCAAACTTGGCACACATAACCCCCATGACCCACTTTATGTCCTGGTGCGGTTTGGGGGAGGATGGACCATGAATGATGGGATTTGCAGTACTTTCAATCACTTCAGCTCCCACAAACCATTGTGACCCTCACCCAGGCCCGTAGCCAGGATTTTGATTCAATGGGGTGCTGAGTTTGATTCGGGGGGGGGGTGAGTTTGATTCGGGGGGGGCTGAGCTTGATTCGGGGGGGGCTGAGCTTGATTCGGGGGGGCTGAGTTTGATTCAGGGGGGCTGAATTTGGCTCGGGGGCTGAGTTTGGTTCAGGGGGGCTGAGTTTGTTTTGGGAGGGAGCTCAGGATCTACCCTAGCAAACCTTTTGTATCATTATCCCAGTAGCCCCATGCATATGGGATATATTGAGCATGGTGATCAGATCATGATATGAATAAACATAACAGTTTAAGTAATGTACCAGTAAGGCTTTCTCGCGGACCACCCTGAGAATTTGCTATGGACCTGCGGGCTTCACCAATGATGGATCAGCACCAACCTTGGCACACAGACCCCTCATGACCCACTTCACATCCTGGTATGGTTTGGGGAAGATGGACCATAGATGATGGGACTTGCAGTACCTTCACTAACTTCCAGAGATCACTGCATCCTACACCAATGACTGTCAAGACCAAACTTGGCACACAACTCCCCCCCCCCCCCCCCCCCATGAAGTATCCTGGTGCGGTTTGAAAGAATTTGGGCCATGGACGATGGGAGTTGTAGTTCACCCACACCCACTGAACCCAGCTAACATTGGATCTAGATTAAACTTGGACCACAGGCAAACAATGCTTTTCTCAAATAACCCAGTCACCGCCAGGTCCGCAAGCTAGAAGTGAATGTTTCTACTGTCCTCCTTTTGAGAATAAAAGGAAAGAGGAAAATATGCAAGCTAGAAACATTTAACCATGCAAGTTTTCTTGTGGCCCTGAGTTCTCAAATGAGCTCATAATTAACAATAATTAATTAACAAACTTTACTAAATATTACCAGCCACACACATTTTCCACTGCTAAAAGGTATGAAAAAGGAAAGTATGTCAGCATCACATCTGCACATTTCTAGATGCTGATTAAGTGTATTTTACAGAATGTTTTAGATGATTATATGTTTTTAGTGATGTTGCAACCCACCTCAAGCTATGAGGTAAGAAATAAAATTATTGTTGTTATTGTTATTATTGTTGTAGCAAAACACAGTGGTGCTTAGAATCTTCTTGGAAGTGTTTTCTGTGTCACTGGACACAAACTAAATTGCTTTTCTTTGCTGATTGATGAAAAGGTTGTTGCAGCTTGAAATCTTGCATATGTTTCAGCAAGATGGGTGTAATTCAATTACATTTGCCAATTTGAGGTACACAGAAACACTTCAGGATTGGCTGCAGAAACAGTGCAGAAAGCGAAGGAGTGACATTTGGGACTGCTGTCTGGAAGAGCTTAGTGCCTCCCACTTATTTTTGTCTCATACTTCATATTTACTTCAGGAGAAAAACAGGATATTGTGAAGTTGCCCAAGGATTTCACACTCTCTTCACAGTCAGCCTTATGGAGTTCTTTCCTTTATTGGGCTTCCCAAGCTATTCTTCAAAAAAAAAGTTAGTTTGTCCATGTCTCTAATTTCTTGTGTTTTATTTATCCAGTAGTCTATTTCCAGAATTTTGTCTATTTTCCAAAGTTTTGCATGTGATATTCTTGCTGCAGTTGAGATGTAGATGAATAAAATATCTTTAGTGTGGTCCAAAGTTAGATCTGAGTCAGTTATATTTAGTAAATAATACTCTGGTTTTCTTGGAAATAATATTCCCATTATTTTTTGGGATTCCTCGTGTATGCTCTTCCAATATTTTTGAGCTTCTTTACAAGTCCACCACATATAAAAAAAGCTTCCATCGTGGTCGTGACATTTCCAGCAGTTTTTATTCATATTTTTATATATTAAACCTAATTTTGGGGGGGGGGGGTGGCATACCATCTATGGAACATCTTTAGCTGTTTATTTTTAATATTACAAAATATGGATTTCATAGACAAAATGGCATATAACACTTAATAGCATTACCTGTAAGTGCCCCACCTTGGTTCCTCCAAAAGGGCTCCAGAGATTTTAAGTTGCCTTCTTTGACATGACACTTTCTAGTAGCATATAAATCTTAGGATCTGATGGATGGCTTGGTGTTGTGGGATGTATAGCCCAACACATTTGAAAAGTGCCAAGATGGGTGAAGGCTGTATTGTCGAAGGCTTTCATGGCTGGAATCACTGGATTGTTGGAGGTTTTTCGGGCTATATGGCCATGTTCTAGAAGCATTCTCTCCTGACGTTTTGCCTGCATCTATGCTTGCCATAGATGCAGGCGAAACGTCAGGAGAGAATGCTTCTAGAACATGGCCATATAGCCAAAAAACCTACAACAAACCTGGGTGAAGACTGTTCTTAAAACTGTCCACTTAGATAGCCTGCTCCACCTCTTTTCTTCATTCCATTCCCACTTGATCCCAAAAACACTATTCAGACAACATGGAATATGTAAGAGGAGATGGCACAGAGCTTGGGAAATGTCTGTTAAAATGCCTCTAAAATGCCTGGCTTTCAGCATACCTGCCTATCAGCAGTCCTTCAGACTTGAATTCCCTGTACAGATAGCATGTCCATGTAGGAAAAGGATGAAATTGCAAGCCATCTGTTTTACAATCTTATCTAAGAAACTCTAATAAAGTAAGCTTCAAAGATTTGCATTTATCTCCAGGGGGAAAATTATGAGACCTGAACTTGATAGTATACAGAGAGGCATGTACCTTATTCTGGGAACAGTTTTTTGAGTGGGGAGATGAATAGGTGCACTACACAGAAAGTGGATCAGTAACTGTTCTCCTGTTGAGCACTCCTTCTCGGTCAAGCTGTTTCTTCCTCCACAGGATTCCAGATGTGTGTTCATTTCCACAAATCTTCATATATCTGGGCTAGAGTTTGATATTAGTTGGCTAGGGTATGGATTCAGTTCCTCCCTGTTTCTTTTAAAAGTAAGTTTCTAAACCGTGCAGGAGCCAAGGCATGCATGAAAATGCACAGTGACTATTTTGTTCAGTTGTTTTGCAAGAATCAAGACTAGTACCTGTATACCTTTCTGAGTGCCTACCAAATAAGTGAAGTCTCACATCTTTGACTGATATTTTTAATAAAATTATAACTATAGACTCGGCCCATTGTCTTTTAAGTGCTAGGATTAATGTCACAATTTGGGAAGAAAGTCTAGATGAGGTCAGTTGCACTTTTGAATTAAAGGCAATAGTACCATTGGATTGAAAAGGAGGATGCAACAAAGTAGGATAAAGTCTGCTAAGAAAATGTTGGTGAAAGGTATGATACTTTACTCATAGATTGAACACACTGAAAGATATACCAGGTTTCTTGTTGGAAGACCACAGAACAGAGTATTTACTGTGTATTTCATCCCAGAACTTTGTTCCTACAAGGGCCGGACATTTTCATAGAGAAAATTATAAAACACTTTATATCTCATTCCAGTATTTTTACACTGAATGGAATGGACACCTAGGAGTGAATGCTTAAAAGGACGTGGGAGGGGTTATAATTGTGAGATGCTTCAAGACAGATATTTCAAAATATGAGGGTTGAATGAAAAGTAATGCCTCCACCTCAACAGGTGGCAGTACTGGTATGTGGCAGGTATTGGCTTGTTCAGTAGACTCTCCTCTACAAGTTCCATTTTGGCAGGAAGCTTTAGCATTGAACGGTTGTGTTATTAAAGTGCGAAGTATGGAACCCTGCGCAGATGGTCCGTCAGTGCGACTTAAGCAACATTCAGTCATTGAATTCTTGACAGCAGAAGGTGTCACCCCAAAGGGGATTCATCAGAGAATGCATGCTGTTTATGGTGATAGTGTTGATGTGAGTACTGTGCATTGGGTGAGTAAGTTTAAAGATGTTGAGGTGGGAACATCTGGCTTACATGACAAACAAAGAGTTGGACGTCTTGTGACAGCAACCACTGAGTTTCACAAGCAAAAGGTTGATAGATTGATTCAGGACGATCGTCATATCGTTCAGAGAGAAATTTCAAGCATAATCGGCATTTCACAAGAACGTGTGGGTCACATTATTGCTTTGCTTGGCTATCTGAAGATCTGTGCACGATGGGCACCCAGGATGCTGACGCCTGAAATAAAAGCGCACAGACTCGAAACTTCAGAGACTGGATCTCACTGTATGACATCCTCCATACAGTCCAGATTTAGCACCGTCTAACTTCCATCTGTTCCTGATAATGAAAGAAGATCTGCAAGGACATTATTATGCTTCTGATGAAGACATTGAGAGAACTGTGAGACGCTCGTTGCGGAAACAGAGTGTCAACTTCTTCCATGATGGCTTCAGAAAACTTGTTCATCATTGGCAGAAATGTATCCAATTGTCTGGTGATTATGTGGAAAAGCGAATAGTGGTAGTTAAAGAGCACATTCTAAGGATTATTTCTGTGTTTGATTTATTAAAATATTCCCATCCAAACCCAAGTAACGAAGGTGGAGGCATTACTTTTCATTCAACCTTCATATACTAGAGCAGCAAAGGGTGATGTGTGAAGCTCTTGCTAGATAACCTTAGACAAGTCATTTAATGTATGTGTTTCTGCTGCATCTAAAATGCAGAACTCCAGTTGGATCTGTGGGGCCAGTTTATAAGGTTATCATTAGATTTTGTGCAGAAAAGATGACACCGTATTAACGTTCAAAAGTGCAAGTACACAAAGCCTGTTCTTCTCTTGCTGAGAACAGCGTCACATCCCCTACCCAGACAATAGCAGAGGCACTGTTTTTTCTCTCTCTCTCCGAAATAAAAAGAATCTAGACTTTGATATCCAATTACTGTTAGAATATAGGTTCCCTCCATGCTCCCAAAGGAGTCTTCTGCCTGCCCCCTTATGCTGCCCAGGTGCATGTTTTCCATGTAGATATGCAACAAGTACTCTCTTAAGAGCAGATATTCTGAAGTCTCTCAATTTGAAGTGTGTGAATGATAGACTCAAATCTAATACAGAAATCAGAGGACAGAGTTATTTGACAGAGTCAAGATCCAAGCAATGAATCATAGAGGGAAATGGAAGGAAGACTCTTTGGGGGAAAACTTTAGGCTTCTGTGATAATTTGATCATATAACTATATTTTACAGAATAGTAGTAATTCCTCTGTGGCACAGTCCCATAGTCTTTTAGTTAACTAATCTAGAAAATCACTAAGAAGACAATACAAGGTCCTGTGAAATATAAGGAATTGGCTTTGCAAGGAGTGCAGCCGTCTGAGATAAATGCAGGGGATCTAATTTAAAATAAGCCTTAAGTGCCTTCTGTGCTTATGCAAAAGCCTTCCACCAGTGAGAAATATGAGTTGTCATTGTATTTTGGGGGGAATCAACAAGAACATCATTCTCTGTTTCAGACCAGATACTCAAAGCAACCAGAAGCGGTAATCAGAAAACAAAAGGCAATGATGCAGCCATGAAATATACTGTCTAGGGATTCTGAGTTTGCAATCCAATACATCTGGAGAGCATCACACTGTGGAGAGTTGAATTAAATACAGAAATAAGGAAACAAACAGAACAAGTAGTCATTCTCTTCTGATTGATTATCTCTGGGACAAAGAAACAAATAGGAATGCACAGTCCAACCAAAACATATTTTCCTTCTGGGCCTGTTTAAAAATATTTTGTTGAATAAATATATTCAACAAGAACGTTCCGAAAATAGTCAAGTTTGGAATAAATTCTCATATTTATCGAGAGTGAGGTCAGTGTTTAATATAAGAAAAAAAATCTTACCAAATCTCAATTCACAACTTGATTTTGTACCAGAACACACATCTCCCAAATTATTCATTTATCATTTGATGAACCTCATAGTCCACAGCCCCATGGATAAATTTCTCTGGTATGCTGGGGTAGTTTAGTGGTGCTGTTAAAGGCTCCTACCTAAACTACCATCCCCAGAATTCTGCAGGAGGCAGAAACTCTATTTTAAGTGGATTTTTTCTTCTAGTGTGATGAGGTGTTTAGGAAGGACTTCCTGACTGTAAGAGCTGTTCAGCAGTGGAATTCCCTCCTTCAGAGTACGGTGGAAGCACCTTCCTTGAAACTTTTAAACATAGTCTGAATGGCCATCTGTCAGGGATACTTTGAGTGTGCTTTTCCTGCATGGCAGGGCATGGAACTAGATGGCCCATGTGGTCTCTTCCAACTCTGTGATTCTATGAGTATCAGTGTCAGGTTGTAGCAGCATTGTCTGTAATAAACATTCCTATAAAACATGACATGGGAAATAATGACTTAGATGACTTGGTTGATTATTTCATGCATGCACATTGTAAGTTAGGCATGAAAAGTTGATGGGAACATGGTGGAATTCTTCGGGTCCTTCTCCTCTTCTTCCTCTTCCTCTCTAACTTCCTCATTGTTGTCTTCCTTCTCTGTTCTTTTCTCCCTCTTCTCCTCTCTTCTTCTTCTCCCTCCCCCTTCTTCTCTTCCTCAGTTTCTTCTTTTCCCTTCTTCTCTTCTTCCTCTATTCTTCTTCCCTCACCTCCTCCTTCCACCACTTCCCATAAGACCCATCCCTTTTCTTCACTGCAGGGCAGACCTTGGACAGTATTTGAGGCTTAGGGATGGAGGATCCTTTGTTAGACTTTCACCACCTTGAAGGGGCAATTTGGATTCCCCCTCCCCTACTTGGTTGTTTCTCCTTCTCTCTTTCCTACCTCTCCATAAACTCGCCTCCCCAAAGTGCCTCCTCAGTCCTCTTTTACCATACACACACAGTGAGGCTGTACTTCTAAATATAAGGGAGAAATGCAAGAGCAACATGGGAACCAGGAAGATTCCCCAAATTAGCTGAAATACATGAGTTTCTGGAAAATTTAGGAGAGATGAATACACTAGAAAGGGAACCCACCCCAGCAGATGTCATAACATGGGCATGTCCATAAGGGAGAGGTCTGTCCTTTCTCCATGTGCTCTGTGACCAGAGGAAGGAGACTGTAATCCTGTGAATGTTTACTTAGGCCTCTTCTGCACTGCCATATAAAATCCAGATTATCTACTTTGAACTGGATTGTATAGCAGTGTAGTAAAGGTAAAGGTTTTCCCTGACATTAAGTCTAGTCATGTTCGATTCTGGAGGGTGGTGCCAGGCCCGTAGCCAGGATTTCGTTTGGGGGGGGGGCTGAATTTTTTTCAGGGGGGTTTTGGGGGGGCTGAGTTTCGGGGGGGCTGAGTCTGAGTGAAAGAGGGTCTAGCCTAGCAAACCTTTTGTATCATTACCCCAATACCCCCATGCATATGGGATATATTGAGTATGGTGATCAGATCATGATATGAATAAACATAACAGTTTAAATAATGCACCAGTAAGGCCTTTTCGCAAACCACCATGAGAATTTCGGGGGGGGGCTGAAGCCCCCCGAGCCCCTCCCCCTGGCTACATGCCTGAAGTGAACCAAGGGTCTGACTCATTAGAAAGCAGTGTCAGCATTGTCTGTAGGCTCCTCCAAGGTCATGTGGCCGGCATGACTGCATGGAGCGGCATTACCTTCCCGCCGAAGCGAAACCTATTGATCTGCTCACATTTGCATGTTTTCAAACTGCTAGGTTGTCAGAAGCTGGGGCTAACAGCAGGAGCTCATCCCATCCTGCAGATGTTTCAAACCACTGACCTTCCAATCAGCAAGTTCTGTAATTTAGCAGTTTAACCTACGCCACCGCAGCCCCTGTATGGCTGTGTAGAATCACATAATCCAGTTCAAATCAGATAATGTGGATTGTATGGCAGTGTAGCACCACACAGTTGGGAGAGACCACATAGGCCATCACATCCAACCCCCTACCATGTAGGAAAGGTAACCCCCCTCCACCATCCCTTCCAGTGTGCAGTTCAACATTCTTAAGATTGCAGCCTTAAAGTACAATTTACCGTAAGACGAAGGCAGGCATACCATGTGCATAACTGTGTTAATTCAAGTTCAATTCCAATGTTTTAAATGCTGCTATATATACCCTGGGTCACGGTAAATTATTCTCTCTCCCATTGCCAAAATTAAATTTGTTTTCCCCATCTTCTTCCCTTTTACCTGAACAATTTAAGCAGCCTGGAAAAGCTTGGATTCAAATGTACATTGTGTGCCATGGATATATTGCTTTATACTTCACCAGCAAGTCTTCTCTTTCAATTTCCCCTTTTTTATTATTAAAAAGGAAGCACTAAAATGGCAGGCACTCGGCCAAGGTGAGAAACCGTCTTGGGGGAAAAAGCAACTAACATTGTGAGTCGCAAACAACAATCATCAAACAACAAAACCTCCCCTCCCCATTCTCCCATTGCAGTTGGCCTTGAGAAACCGAACTCTACCTGTGTGGACTTCAAGAGTTTCATTTGTTCCCAGGATGTTGTTTCCTTTTGCACTACAAGAAAATATGTATATAAACTACACCATGTGAAGATTTCTGGTGGTTTTGAGGTTGCACATTTACTGGCCAGGATCCAAAGAGCTGTGAAAGTTGCTCCATGAATCCAAGAAGGCTTTCGGCTTGTTTTTTCTCAGGCAGCAGACCAACCCCAGCCCCCTGTGCTCCAAAGACAGGCTCCTTTTGAAATTGATAGGGAGTTTCAGAAGCAATGTTTTTCCACACCAGGTCCCCAAGAGAAGCAGGAGGAACCGCAGTTTGATAATGCTGTCTCTCTCAAGTTATAAGCCATAACACTGTTGAGAATGTTGTACAGGATTCCTTTTAACTGAGCAAGTTATGGATAAGCTGACACTGATAATGCAAACATGGCGCACTCCTCTACGGATGACTTCCCAGATCTAAGCTGTGTGTGAACTCACTCCCAACTCGGTTGGTATAGGATTGTACTTTACAGGAGGAAATCGGACATATTTTGAAATAAAGTTTAGTGAGTTTATTCTGAAATAAAGCTTACTGAGGCTTACTTACTTACAGTGAAGTGAGCTCCTGGATAAGGCGGTCACACACCACAGTTTTTATGGGTATACAGTAGAGTCTCACTTATCCAACCTTCGTTCATCCGACGTTCTGTATTATCCAACGCAGTCTGCATCTTACCTGGATCCACAGCTGTTGCAATATATTGCAATGTTTTGGTGCTAAATTTGTAAATACAGTGATTACTACATAACATTACCGTGTATTGAACTGCTTTTTCTGTCAGTTTGTTATGAAACATGATGTTTTGGTGCTTAATTTGTAAAAACATAATGTAATTTGGCATTTAATAGGCTTTAATAGGCTTTTCCTTACTCCCTCATTATTATCCATCATTTTTGCTTATCCAACATTCTGCCATTTACATTGGATAAGTGAGACTATATGGGGGTCACATTAGAGCAGTGGGTTAAACCATTGAACTGTTGAATCTGCTGACCTAAACATTGGCAGTTTGAATCCGGGGAGCGGGATGAGCTTCTACTGTTAACCCTAGCTCCTGCCAACCTAGCAGTTCAAAAAATGCAAATGTGACTAGATCAATAGGTACTGCTTCGGCAGAAAAGTAATAAAGATGCCTATGCAGCTATGCCATTAGGAGGGGTCTACACACAACAAGCTCCTTGGTTTGGAAATGGAAAAAGAGCACCTCCCCATGTGCATTGCCTCCAGAAGCTGGAGATGAAAGGGGAAGCCTTTACCTTTGTTCTGTGTATTTGTATGCCATTGTTATTTTCACTGTATTAAAGGCATGTTGAATGTTTGCCTATCTATGTATGTTGTAATCCGCTGAGTCCCCTTGGGGAGATAGAGCAGAATATAAATAAAGTGTATTGTTATTATTATTATTATTATTATTATTATTATTATTATTATTATTTTACTGACACAAAAACACAATATGTCACAGCAAATGATATCTATATGCTGGATTTCGTATCACAAAATCACAAGTCGAACACTTCCCAAGCGTCTAGGACTGTGTGATGTATTTTATGATGATGATTATGATGATGATTATTATTATTGCATATACACTGATCATTTAATACAGCTTCAAGATAACTTGAAACTATGGCCACACTCCACAAAACACATGCCACCGAAACAGGTTGCAGCACAGATTAAAGTTTTTTTGTTTGTTTGTTTTTTGTCATGTCAGGAGCGACCTGAGAAACTGCAAGTTGCTTCTGGTGTGAGAGAATTGGCCGTCTGCAAGGACGTTGCCCAGAGGACGCCCGGATGATTTGATGTTTTATCGTCCTTGTGGGAGGCTTCTCTCATGTCCCCACATGAGGAGCTGGAGCTGATAGAGGGAGTTCATCCGCCTCTCCCCGGATTCAAAACTGCGACCTGTCAGTCTTCAGTCCTGCTGGCATAGCGGTTTAACCCACTGCGCCACCGGGGGCTCCTTAAAGTTGATATAGGACATTAAAATAGTTACAGGAAAGTCTTGAGTTAAGCCATTAAATGTGCTATAGCAGATCCCAGGTCCCGGATGAAATCATCTCCACAAAATGCTAAAATCACAGTACATAATCCCAAACACAGGCGGCATGCTCCCTGGGAGGAATAAGTGATTATCGCCACTCTTGATTATCACTTTCCCCTTTCTTTCTTTCTTTCTTTCTTTCTTTCTTTCTTTCTTTTCTTAACTGTCACTTTCAATTTCAGGTGCACTTATTTGCATTTCTGCAGGAAATATGAAAAAAAAAAACACACATTTGAAGCACTTTGAGACCAAATTCTGCATTCAGTGTAATCACCACCCTGGCCTCAAACCAGTTCCAACATGGCAGTTTGAATCCGGGGAGCACAGCAAAACCAGTTCTTCCCAAACCTGTTCCACACCGCATTGCAGTATCAGAGTAGATGTGCCCCATAGCAGTTCAAAGTGGTTTGAGATATTTTTTTTCCCGCATTTCTTTTGCCCCAACTCTGTGATTTGACTGAACAGTTTGTACAGTCTTTAGAAACAAGGTTGGAGATTTAATAACAACAACATATTTCCAATATCTGCTCTTTTCCACATGAAAATAAACTGTCTTTTGTCTCTATTTAACCTTTTTGCTTCTGGGGACTAGAGGTGCCTTATTCTCTAGCTCCAGGCCTCACTTAACATATGGATAAGCTTTGAGGCACCCAAAGAACAGCTGGTACATCAGAAATGAAACAGCTATGCGCCTGGTCTGCAGTCACTGGCCATGTGAAAATGACATGCCGCACAAGCTTGGCTGTAGTAAATGAAAGATATCCAAGGGCTGTGGCGTAGCAGCTCTCATGCAGCTCTCATTCTGTTCAGCGAGAATGGAGTCCTTTCCACTTGGATTGTGGTGAATGTGACAGCTCATGTTCAAACCTTCGTACTCTAGTTCTAAAACATGCTCTCCATGTACCAGTGTCTCCACAGAACTTCCCAGTAGATAAATGATGGTTGTTCCCAAACACAAATGTGATTTTGCCAAGTGACACAGGTTGCTTTCTTGCAATGCATGCATTCCAGTTGAAGAAAAAGCTGTTGTGGTCACAGGGAAATGCTTCGTGTAATTTTTTGGCCTATAAAGCCCTAAGCAGTTCCGGCCCACCTTACCTGTCCAAACGTATCTCTTCCTATGAACCATCTAGGAGCTTAAGATCATCTGGGGAGGCCCTGTTCTCAGTCCCGACCGCATCACAAGCGCGATTGGCAGGAATGAGGGACAGGGCCTTCTCAGTGGTGGCCCCCTAGCTATGGAAATCCCTCCCCAGGGATATTAGATCAACCCCCTCCCTCCTGACTTTCCGAAAGAAGGTGAAAACTTGGCTCTTTGAGCAAGCTTTTGAGCATACAGCTATAGAGATAACATGAAACTATGAATGATGCACTCAGACTGGCTAGACGATGTTACTAGAAATCGATTTTAACAGGATGACACTGGAATGTACACATTTTATTGGTTTTTATATATGTTTTTATATTGTTATGTTGATTGTTTTTAACTTTTCTAATTACTCTTTTGCGAAATGTATGGCATTGAATAGTGCCAGCCTGTTACCCGCCTTGAGTCTCCGTGTGGATGAGAAAGGCGAGCTATAAATATCGTAAATAAAATAAATAAATAAATAAATAATATTATCACTGACAGGACAAATTTATGAAGAAAATCAGTTCATTCAAAGATTTGAGTTTTGCCTAATTTACTATTATTGCCTTCCCTAGGTTCCCTGCTATTCCTATGGACAGAAGTTATCCAAACTGGCCATCTTGCGGATAGCCTGTAACTATATCCTCTCCCTGGCTAGACTTGCAGACCTGGATTACAGTGCTGACCACAGTAACCTGAGCTTCTCAGAATGTGTGGAGCAGTGCACTAGGACCTTGCAAGCCGAAGGAAGGTCTAAAAAAAGGAAGGTATGTTGCCAATGAGAGGACGGGCTGCACCAGTGAATGGGCAACTCCTTTGAGTTCTTCACCTAAAGTGAGGATCTGCTAGTGCTTCTTTTCTGCTGTTCCTTCTCCCTTTAGACCTTTCTTGACTCAGTGCTGTGGTGTGTCTTCTTACATTTATAATACAGTATTTGATTTTTTTTCCTCTTGTTTTATTCCTTTATATGTATGACTTGTTCCTTTCTGTGTATGACTATGAGAATCATCTTGACTGAGCAATGCATTTACAACAATAGTTATCCTGTTGAAATCACTAAAGCTAGCTCTTTCCCAGCCACATTACAAACCATAAAAACGCAGCCAACAGCCTATATTTTCTGTTTTGTTTGATCTCACATCCTTGTAAGTGGAGAAGCATAAAAGTAGATAAGGACATGACTAAAGATGCTTCTATAGTTGGATCTACATTGTCCTATATCCCATGATCTGATCCCAGATTGTCTGCTCAGAGCTGGATTATATGAGTCTACACTGCCAGATCAAAGTACAGGATAATACAGTTGTTTTCAACTTGATGTCCCCTGGCTTTGAAGGGGAGTTGGAAGGGGATGTCAGAGGGTCACCAAAGACCATCAGAAAACTATTTTCTGTTGGTCATAGGGGTTCTGTGTGGGAAATTTGACCCAATTCTATCATTGGTGGGGGTCAGAATGCTCTTTGATTGAAGATGAACTGTAAATCCCAGCAACTACAAATCCAAAATGTCAAAATCAATCCCACCCCAACCCCACCAGTATTCAAATTTGGGTGTATCAGGTATTTGTGCCAAATTTGGTCCAGTGAATGAAAATACATCAAGCATATCAGATATTTACGTTGCGATTCATAACAGTAGCAAAATTACAGTTATGAAGTACCATGGTTGGGGTCACCACAGCATGAGGAACTGTATTAAGGGGTCATAACATTGGGAAAATTGAGAACCACTGCTCTACGTTGATCTGCAACTTCTCCCAGTGTTTGCCATTGCTCACTTATATCATTATACAGGCTCATAGAAGTCTGCAAACACATTGTCCAGACATATGCATGTATGGATCTTCCAGTTGCCGGTCAACTGTTGGTAACATCATGAATTTCATGGGGTTTCTTAAGCAAGGAATACTTAGAGGAGGTGTTGCCAGTTCCTTTTCTAAAGTATACTCTACAGCAGTGGTTCTCAACCTGTGGGTCCCCAGATGTTTTGGCCTTCAACTCCCAGATAGCCTAACAGCTGGTAAACTGGCTGGGATCTCTGGTAGTTGTAGGCCAAAACTCCTGGGGACCCACAGATTGAGAACCACTGCTCTACAGCTCCTACTTCACCATCAACTAGTGACTTTTGTGGCTCCAGTGAGTTCTTTAGTCCAAAACACTACATTCCAATCACGTCACCACATCATCATCCCTCTTCCCTGTTACAAATCCAGAGTAGTTACATAATCTGCTAAATGTTGATTCCATGAATTTCATAGGGTTTTTGTGGGCAAGGAAACCTCAGAGGTGGTTCGGCCAGTTCATTCATCTGAAATATAGCACACAATACCAGATATTTGTTGGAGGTCTCCCATTCAAAGATCAGACAGGATCTGGTGTCTTTCGCACATGGGGATCTTAAATAGACAATAGTCAAAATAATCACACCCTGCATTCCTTTAGGTTACTTTAACCCTGAAGTCATCATCAGGCTGTGCGAAAGAGGAAACTAAGCATTCTGCCGGTTTTCCTTCCGGAAAGTGACATGGGCAAATTAGAAGAGAGATTGATGCCTAGGCTCAGAGTTTCAAGGCAAAAAGAGATCTGTAAACTTCAAGTGAACTTCCCGTCTGCTTTCAGGACCTGGTTGTCATGCAGGGTCATAAATCAGATGGATTATAATGGACGATTGGATAGCCAAGCAGAGCAATACTTATCTTCACTCTACTAAGATTGGCCTCTTCTGGATTATCTAATTTGATAATCTGAATTATATGGCAGTGTGGAAGGGGGCTGAGTTTGCTGCTAGGCATGCTAGGTATCACATATACTTATGTATAAATTGAGGGAAGGTTTTTGGGCTAAAATTATGGATTTTGGTATGACCAATTGATATACCGAGAGTAATTCCACAGAGAGGGGAAAGCACCAATATCACCCCACCTAGGTATTTGGCAAAGCCAGAGGGGGTTGGTGCTTCTTTTAGGTTCTCTTAGGTCCCTTCTACACTGCCATATCATCCAGACTATCAAAGCATATAATCCACATTAGCTGTTTTGAACTGGATTATATGAGTCTACACTGCCATATAATCCAGTTCAGAGCAGATAATCTGGATTTTATATGTCAGTGTAGAAGGGACCTTAGAGTGGATTAAGCTCTTCGTTTTTGCCACTCTGTTCAGAGAAGGAGATAATTCCTTTTTTGGATAAAGGTTAAGGTATTGTTGTTGTTCATTCGTTCAGTCGTCTCCGACTCTTCGTGACCTCATGGACCAGCCCACGCCACAGCTCCCTGTCGGCCGTCACTACCCCCAGCTCCTTCAAGGGGTTAAGGTATACTACTCACCATTAATAGGTCAAGCTAGTTTTTTCACTACAATTTCTAGACCTATATATGAGGTATATACTCATATATCCCCCCCGCCCCGGGATAGGGCCACCATACATCAGCAAAATTTAAAGATACACTACAATGTCTGTCTTACTCAGCAAAGGTAGAAGGCTTCACACCATAGAAGCAGAGGGAGAAAGTTAACCTTGTTTTAAAACACTTTTTAAATATTGCCTTACATATACATACATTTTTCTTGAAAGAAGGTGATTGTATATTTAACTTCTGTTTCTTTGTAGTAGTAGTAGTAGTAGTAGTAGTAGTAGTAGTAATAATAATAATAATAATACACTTTTTTAATATTCCCTTTTATCTCCCCAGAGGGACTCAGAGCGGATTACAGTATACACATAGAAGGCAGACATTCAATGCCTATTACACAGTGAACAACAACAACATACAATACACTGACATGGGTAGAGGCCTTCCTTTTCCATCTCTGGAGGCAATGCTCAACTCTGGCCATAGGGAAGTGCTCTTGTTCCATTTTTCCATGTCGAGGAACCTGTTGTTCATAGACATCTCCAACCATGTTGCGGGCATGTCTGCATGGAATGCCCTTTTACCTTCCTGCCGAGGTGGTACCTATTGATCTATTCGCATTATATGCTTTCGAACTGCTAGGTTGGCAAAAGCTAGGGCTGAGAGCAGGAACTCACCTCGACTCGAGGCTTCGAACTGCCGACCTTCCGGTCAGCAAATTCCTGCAGCTATAAATTTAATTTGCTGAATTACTGTGGCCCCTTTTGACATTGCATATAAAACCCTAGAAGGATATGGGATACAAATCCATTATCTAAATATTACAATATTATGGTATAGTACAATATAGTAATATTTAATACTGATGTTGTACTATGCTAATAATATAATATATTGTATGTATATATATCTTGTAAGCTGCTCTGAGTTCCCTTCGGGGTGACAAGGGCGGCATATTAATATTGTAAATAAATAAATAAATAAATAAATATCTAGCATATGAAAGCACTGTCACGGTTGGGAGGAACACAACAGTTGTGCTTTTGATCTTTTTTTAGCAAGACAATAGTTTCTTCCATAGTCTCTTGAACTGATGTTTTTTCTTACTTAACTCGTCCCAGTCAATTATTGATTTTAGGGTTGTTTTTTTCAGTATACACTTGAAAGTTTCAGTGAACCAGGGTAATCAGTTTGCACCCCAAGGCCACCCATCTGCATGCTCAATCTCCTTGGCTTCTCCTTCCCCCTCCCTTCTTTCTAAACTCATTCTAGTTGGGTGGGTTGCTGTGAGTTTTTTGGGCTGTATGGCCATGTTCATTCTAGTTCACCAAGCGTAGCAAACTCTTGACACTTTCCAGAAGTTACTAGTTAGAGTTTGTTCTGGCAAGCAGGAGCTCCAGATGTTACACTTACTGGCTTCTACATAACCTTTTGTTTTGTTTTTGGTCCTCAACTATCTGCTGTGTCTGATGTTGAAAGGCTTTTCAAGAAATCCTCTTACAATAGGAAACAGTGGAGGAATGTTGGGCTCCTCCCCTGCTTCCTCTCAATTGCTGGATTCTGGTGCAGATTTCAAAGGGGGCCAGGAATATGTGTGACAGGGTGCCAGAGTTAGTTAGGAAGCAATACAAGGAGGTAAAATTAATAAGCCACTCAAAATGAAAAGTGTTTTACTTTTTAAAAATATTTCTCTACTGTTTGCAAACAGTGTTATATCAGAATAGAAAATGGACATGTTGATTTTAAGTTTCCCAGGCACCATTGTTTTTTTCACTTGATGACACATGCAGCCAATTCTCTTGCCTGTTAAAGACAGAGCTTTAGAAGAAAAGAATGTAAGAAAAGGACTCGCTGAATACTTAAATAAATAAAACATAACGCTTACAAAGAAGGGCCATGGATCAGAAGCTGTTTTATAGCAAGTCGGGCCATTGGTCTATCTATCTCAGACTTAATCTACATTGCCACAGAATCCAGTTTCTGAATCCAGAGAATCTGCTTTAAACCAGATTAATGAGTCTATACTGCAGGGTTGCAGTGGCGCAGCAGGTTAAACCGCTAAGCTGCAGAACTTGCTGACTGGAAGGTCGGCTGTTCAAATCCACAGGTCAGGGTGAGCTCCCGCTGTTAGCCCTAGCTTCTGCCAGTCTTGCAGTTCGAAAACATGCAAATGTGAGTAGATCAATGGGTACCATTTTGGCAGGAAGGTAACAATGCACCATTCAGTCATGCTAGCCATATGATCTTGGAGGTGTCTACGGACAATGATCTTGGAGGTGTCTTCGGCTTAGAAATGGAGATGAGCACCCCCCCCCCCCACACACACACACACAATTGGACTTGACTAGACGTAATGTCAAGGGGAAACCTCTACCTATACCATGCCATAGAATCCAGTTCAAAGCAGAAAATCTGGAATCAGAAGCTAGATAATATGACAGTGTGAATGGGACCTCAGTGCTTTCTCCTCTCCAAAGTTTCAGGGAGAGATCTTGCCTAGCCTCACCCAGAATGCCAGGGACTGGGAACTTCAGGCAAAGCATGTGCTCACCTACACAGCTCCCTTCCCAACTCCTTTCCCCATTACATAGTGCTCTTCAGCATTCAGAGGGATGTAACCTAAGTGTTATGCAAAAGCATGATCCAAAATTTCCTATAATTATTTGTTAATAATGGCAGTAACCGGGGCAATTATCAATATCCCACCCCATGTAAAGCAGACACCTACAATGTGGAGATAGTACACAGGCTGCTTTGACTTCTTACTCCACCTGAACTCTTTCAGGTACACACAAAAAGATAGCTGCAATTGTTTCATGCGGCTACAGGTACAGACATAGGCTTTTTGAAGGAAACATTGGTATTAATGCTGGTGCCTCTTATACAAATACAGAGTTGGAAGAGATCCTAAGACGATCTAGTCCAGTCTCGGTATGAAGAGATACATAATTAAAACAGTCATGAGTTTTGTTGTTGTTGTTTTTTGGTTGTTGTTGTTTTTTTTGTTTTTTTTTTACCTAAGTAGAAAAGCCTGGAAATCTGATTTATTCATGGTCTCCCAGGGCCCTTCCAGACAGGCCCCATATCCCAGAATCTGATCCCAGGTTTTCTGTTTATCCCAGATTATCCAGCAGTGCAGACTCATATAATCCAGTTTCAAGCAGAAAACCTGGGATCAGTTCCTGAGATTATAGGGCTTGTCTGGAAGGGCCCCCAGACTGCAAGGGGTGGGGTGGGAAACTATAGTTTGGGGGGGGGGGGATGAACAAATCCCTATGTACAGTGCACATATCTTATTTGTAATGCAAAAAAACCCCCCACAAAACAAGAAGGAAAGAAAGAACAATAAAATATTTAAAATGAAGAACAATTTTAACCATGACTGGATCTACACTGCCCTATATCCCAGGATCTGATCCAAGATTATCTGATTATCTGGCAATGTAGAATCATGTAATCCAGTTCAAAGGATATAATCTGGGATCAGAGCCTGGGATATAAAGGCAGTGTAGATCCAGCCATAAACTTACCAGTATTTCAGTGGAAAGTGTGGCCCTGCCTTTGGCTGATGGGATAGTCAAGTTAATTAGGATTGTTGTTGTTGTGTACCTTCAAGTCGTTTCTGGATGAAGGTGATCCTCAGTCTGAGGTTTAGGGTGGGAGCCGGGTCAATGGCCTTGAAGGGCCACATAGACTTCTGGTATAGGACATATGCCTTCGCTGTGATTTTCACAGCACAATGGTTATTTTTCCTCTGATTAACAGATATGTGCACCATAATGGGCAGATCAAAGTTTCTGTATGGCTTGTTTACTCTGCCCTCACTCCTTGTTTCAGGCCCTTCACTGATATCACCAAGAGCTGTTGTGCATTAATCCCGCGCATGTACATGGAGAGAGCAATAGTACATGGAACACAAGGGCTACCGGTGTGTACTTTGACCTAGACCCTGTGTGGTTTGTGTCATGTTCGAAGCAGCAGGAGCATAATACCCATCACCTTGACCCTCCCTGAGCACTAAGGGAGCAGAGTGGGACCCGCAGAAGGCTCTCTCACAGCTTACAATCATTCATCTGTTGGGATACCTTTAGAAAGACAGAGAGAAACTGGCCTTTTCTGGCTCTCTTTCCCTTCCTCCACATGTCCCAGCCACTCTGACTCCAGTATTTGAAAGATAATATTGCTTGCTTCATTAGTTTTCTGAACATAACAGTGACTAGCAGTTGGGAGAGGTTGTTGACCTGCAGCTGGTTAGCTTGCAAGGGTGTGTGTGTGTGGTGTGCATACACACGCACATGAGTGCTCCTTTTTGGTTTTGATTAGTTGGCCTGCTAGTGAGCAACGCTGTGGAGTCAGTCTATGGAAGCTGAGCGGGAGCAAGGGAGGGCTTTCCTCCCCCTCTTTCTCCCGCCCGCTCTCCCTCCCCGGCTCTCCTGGCAGTCGCAGACTCCAGATGTTCAGAGTGCTAGTTGGGAAGTCCTGCTGGCGCCACTCAGGGCAGAGGGCAGGGGAAAGGCACGCGAGCTGGAACCCAAAGCACTCAGTCACTGCAGGATTTGGCACATCCCCAGCTTTCTGCTGGCGCATTCCCCAGCACTCTCCCAGCCATCTGTTCCAAAAAAACACTTTCAGAACCTCATCATCACTCAGGATACAACATTGAGAGCAGCTGTTAGGGAGGCAGGAGGGAAAAACCCTGCAAAAGGTCTCTTTGTGAGAGAGGAAGCTGGCTTATAAATAACAGCAGAACAGTTGCGGCTCAGTAAAAGCTTTCTGCGAGAATTTGTTTCTGTTTTTTAATTGCACACACATACATGCACACATATTTGTAGAGAGAACTAAAAGAATTATCATGCAAAATAGGGGACGACTTGCCACGCGGATATGGCATTACTAATTTGTTGCTTTCTTTCAGAGCTAAAGATAACACAATTTACAGTTCTAAATATAAAGATTTTCTTCATATTCCTTTTAAAGGACACAAACAATTTTTATAATAAAAAATAAAAGCATAACAGGGGATAAGTGTTTTTAAATTGTTGGTGAAGAGATGCAAATTCTACTGTGGTTGTTTGAACTTGTGGTTTCATAGTCATTCTCACAAAGCTCACAAATATGAGGGTTGAATGAAAAGTAATGCCTCCACCTTCGTAACTCCTCAACAGATGACAGTACTGGCATGCAGCAGGAACTGGCTTGTTCAGTACTCTCCTCTACAGTTCCGTTTTGGTAGGAAACCTTAGCATTGAATGGTTGTGTTGTTAAAGTGCGAAGTATGGAACCCTGCACAGACTGTCAGTCAATGTGACTTAAGCAACATGCAGTCATTGAATTCTTGACACCAGAAGGTGTCACCCAAAAGAAGATTAATCAGAGATTGCAAGCTGTTTATGGTGATTGTGTTGATGTAAGCACTATGCGTTTCACTGGGCGAGTAAGTTTAAAGATGTTGAGATGGGAACATCTGACTTTCGTGACAAACAAAGAGTTGGGCGTCCTGTGGCAGCAACCACCGAGTTTCACAAGCATAAGGTTGACAGATAGATTCAGGACGATCATCGTATCACTCAGAGAAATTTCAAGCATAATCAGCATTTCACAAGAATGCATGGGTCACATTATTGCTTTGCTTGACTATCAGAAGATCTGTGCACGATGGTTTGCGGAAACAGAGTGTTGACTTCTTCCGTGACGGCTTCAGAAAACTTGTTCATCATTGGCAGAAATGTATCCAATTATCTGGTGATTATGTGCAAAAGTGAATAGTGGTAGTTAAAGAGCACATTCTAAAGATTATTTCTGTGTTGGATTTATTAAAATATTCCCATCCAAACCCAAGTAATGAAGGTGGAGGTATTGCTTTTCATTCAACACTGGTACTTACAAAAGCAATGGCTGTGCAGCCTGAACCCCATGCCTGTTTACTTGGACACACATTTCATTGGGTTCAATGAAGCTTAGAGATAAGATTGCTGCCACAATTATTAATAAAAAAGGACTTGGAAGAGTTCGGGATTTAACAGTTCAATTTTCTACTGGTCCAGTTCTCTACTTCTCATGCCCTTTCCAGGAGACTCAGGCAAAAGCTAACTGCTGCAGCCTGTGCTACCTGCTAGCTTCACATTAATAACTTTTGCCATCTCAACCACACTCAGGGCCCATCCAGACAGCACCCCCGCATAAAAATGGAGGGTGGCCAAACGTCGTTCCCTGAAAACATGGGAGCAATCCCTACAAATGGCGAAAAACGTGAGATTTTTAGGTGTTGGAATATCCCGGTTCTAGCCGGAAAATGCGGATATTAGAATCTGTGTATGTCCCTACACTCAGAAAATACAGGATTTTTTAAATGTTGATTTGTTCCCAGGTTATACATGTCTGTTCCTGATTGGCTGTATCCTAAAAACATAGCAATAGTTTACTAGAGGGCAAAAACTTTATCCTGGCAAGAGAAACTTCATCCTCCACACATTTAATGAAGTTTGTGACACAAAAACAAAGGTTTTGCCATGTAACCAACTTTTCTATGTTTTTATGATAAAAACAATGAGGAACAGTCATGTATAACCCAGGAACATCAGCCTATAGTTCCCAGGCATAAGTACATGCCCAAATTTGCCTGTGCAGATGGTCAGGCAGCCTCTATAGCCCAGGAACAGAACTTATACAATGATTTGCTTATTTGCATCTTAAGTTTCTTTAAAAAAACAGCTGAAGTTTCTAGCGGACGTCCCACAGCAGCCATCTTGGAAGCTTCTAAATCCCACAACAAAGCAGCAAGTATGGACGATGGAGGTCCTGGGTTTTTTGTTTGTTTTTTTTGTCCCTGACTAAAACCCACAATTTGGTGCTGTCTGGAAGCGCCCACAAATATTACTCGGGTACATTTGTCCCAGTTTTCCTCTGTAAATTGTTGGAGAGTGCATGCTATACGTATTTATATTTCTACCTTGCAATTATTGTATGTATTCATGTTTTCTAAATGATCCAGCCAAAATGAAGTGGGTTTTCTTGTCTCCCCAGTGTTCCATGAAATCATTTCTTTAATAGTTGATTATAAAATCAGTGCAACTCAAGTGGATTAGCATGTCTGTCATATGTGAAGCAGCCTCAGCCACACAACTTTGGTGGAGCCAAGAGCCCATTTCCATCTGCCAGCCTCCTGCCATGAGAGGAGTACCTAGAAGCTCCTTCCTTGTGTTGTGTTTTCTTAAGGAAACATTATTCTGCTTCAAACAAGGCATGCAGGGAAGCACCTTGTTTCAAAGGAGATGTATTATACAATACCTTGGTTTCCATTTGGAGATTGTTATTTATTTATTACTAAGCTTGCTGCCAAGGATACAACCCTTCTTTAAACAAACACATTTGGGTGGGTAGGTGGGTGGGCTTTTTTCCCCCGTGACAGGAGCAACTTGAGAAACTGCACGTGGCTTCTGGTGTGAGAGAATTGGCCATCTGCAAGGACATTGCCCATGATTTTTTACAATCCTGTGGAAGGCTTCTCTCATGTCCCTGCATGGGAAGCTGGAGCCGACAGATGGGAGCTCATCCCACTCCCCGGATTCGAACCGCTGACCTTTGGGTCAGCAGTCCTGCCAGAACAAAGGTTTAAACCCATTGCACCACCGAGAACTCATGGGTTTGGGGTTAAAAGGTACAACTGCCACTCCACCACTGAATTCATTATAATACTAAATGTGGCTTAGAAGCTGTGTTTTTCATGCTCTATGTTAAAGGACAGTGGCTATTTCCCAAACTGTAGATTTAGTTTTGAGCTATACATATAATCCTTACCTAATTCTTTGCCATGCTAGTTTAGTGTTGTGTGTGACACAATGTAACAAACTCCAACACTGCATTAACCTAGCAGGGTTGTTGTGTTTCCATTGCAACATAGCTGTGCTTGCCAAAAATGTTGATTGTCGAACAAGAGGATGACATTCCTTTTATTTCATTGTTCTATATAAGAATAGGGATGAGACCATTCTTATTTATATTCAAGCCCGCTCTAGTTATTTCAGTGGGTCTTCCACAGGACACCTTCTAGGCTAATTGTGTGCTAAGTCCCCAGATCCATGACCGCTGAGAAGAGACGGTTGTGCTCTGCCAAGACCCTGGAGCTTCACTGAGTGGGAAAGCATGACTTGAGGCACCCCATTGGAAGCTGAAAACACAAAGGAATGGCAGCTCAGCTGAATTCCACAAGCGCTTTGGCTTAGCGAAACACTCCCCTCCTTTGCCAGTTCACCAGGTTTATTAAGGCAGCTGTCAACTGCAGAAATTATAAACTTCACAAGTGTTTTACAAAATGCCTCCTGCCTGAAAGAAAAGTGTAATAAGTGCTTGACAGCAGCAAGAAGAGGAAAGAAGGAAAGAATGAACTTTTCCCCTTCTGGCAATTTCACTTTTGCTAAGGGAGGCCCATACAGTTTGCAAGGCAGAAAACCAAGCACAGCTCACTGACTGGTTGTTACGGTTGCCCAGCCACTATCGTTCCACAACAAAGCCAGCACAAGCCATTTTGCAGCTTCAGGCAAGCAGTATGCAAAACTAACCCACGCTTGAATAATCCTTCAACCTAGGAAAGAAGGTAGTCTTGACCACTTCAACCAAGGACTTGCTCATGCAAATCTATCCTTTATCAGTTCATCACCACACCACTCAGCATCTTCATCCTGAAGCAGGTGCCCCACTCTACTAATAATAAAAGTAACCCATGATATTAACTTGATTTGATGCTAATCCCATAAGGCAGTGATTCTCAACCTGGGGATCGGGACCCCTGAGGGGGTTGTGAAGGGATGTCAGAAGGGTCACCAAAGACCATCAGAAAACACAGTATTTTCTGTTGGTCGTGGGAGTTCTGTGTGTCAAGTTTGGTTCAATTCCATCATTGGTGGAGTTCAGAATGCTCTTTGATTGTAGATGAACTACAAATCCCAGCAACTACAACCCCCAAATGTTAAGGTCTATTTTCCCCAAACTCCACAAGTGTACACATTTGGGCATACTGAGTATTTGTGCCAAGTTTGGTCCAGATCCATCATTGTTTGAGTCTATAGTGCTCTCTGGATGTAGGTGAACTGCAACTCCAAAACTCAAAGTGAATGCCCACCAAACCCTTCCAGTATTTTCTGTTAGTCGTGAAAGTTCTGTGTGCCAAGTTTGGTTCAATTCCATCATTGGTGGAGTTCAGAATGCTCTTTGTTTGTGGGTGAATTATAAATCCCAGCATCTACAACTCCAAAATGACTAAATCTATCCCCCACTCCCAATCCTACCAGTATTCAAATTTGGGCATATTGGGTATTTATGCCAAATTTGGTCCTGCAGTGAATGAAAATACATCCTGCATACCTCTTGACAATAAGAGGGGTGCTGCAATGGAACCAACAGTCTTCTCTCTAAACATCTTCAAAAAGAGTCTGAAGATCTGCCTGTTCGGGATGCTCTTACTGGAGATCCTGCATTGAGGAGAGAATTGGACTAAATGGGACATTCACCCAATGTTTCTTTGGTAAGCCAGCACTCACTTCGGAATGTGGAATTTCCCCCTTAAATTGTAAAACCACAAGTGAACTCCACTTAATTCACTTAACAAAATTACATAGTCTGGATAACTTCACTGCTTCACAAGATGAGATTACACGCGGAATCCAAGAGGAACTTCTAACAGGGTAATTGTGTTTGTCACGATTGATGGACTTTTTGATTTCACTTGACTCAAACCCCTTCTACGCTGCCATATATGCCAGGTTATCAAAGTAGATAATCCATATCATCTGCTTTAAACTGGATTATATGAGTCTACACTGCCAGATAATCCAGTTCAAAGCAGATAATCTGGATTTTATATGGCAGTGTAGAAAGGGCTTTCAAGAGAAAAGTATCAGACCTTGACTCCCAGGAGGTCTTGTGGAGAGTCCCCTCTCTTTTCTACGCATACTTGGAGAGAGCACTCCTGGCCCTTTTCCCCTTCAACTGCGCATTTCAAATGGATCTTAGCATTTCATGGCCCTTAAACATTTCTTTTTATCTCTTCTCTCATTTATTTGAGACAGGGCCCTGTCAATTAAAACTATGTTAGTCTTTAGACCCCTGCAAGAAACTTTGTTCTGAAATTATTACTTATTACTCCAAAAGAGGGAGAAGGAGAAAGAAGGAAGGAAAGAAATGCAAGATTAATTGGTGGCATTGTTGTTTGCCTTCGAACCATTTCCGACTTATGACCTCCCTAAGATGAACCTATCACGTGGTTTTCACTGCAAAATTTGTTCAGAGGGGGGTTGTCATTGGGTTGTTGTAGGTTTTTCCGGGCTATATGGTCATGTTCTAGAGGCATTTTCTCCTGACGTTTCGCCTGCATCTATGGCAAGCATCCTCAGACTTTGAAATTGAAACACACAAGAGAATCACAAATGAAAACATTCTTTTCCTTCCTCCTCCTCTTCGCAAATACGATCATATACTTTGCACTGTGAATGTCCAGATTAATTCACAGTTTCCCAAAATGATTATTAAGGAGCCCACTTGCTGTCGAACGCTTTCATCGCTGGAATCACTGGATTGTTGTAGGTTTTTCGGGCTATATGGCCATGTTCTAGAAGCATTTTCTCCTGACGTTTCGCCTGCATCTATGGCAAGCATCCTCAGAGGTAGTGAGGGGTTGTCATTGTTTCCTCTGAAGCTGAGAGAGTTCAATTTGGCCAAAGCCATTCAGTGGGTTTCCATAGATTTCAGTCTTACCTCTCAAAATCCTAAGCTAACAACTATACCAAACTGGCTCTAGGTGAAATGTCAGTGTATGAAGTTCAGTGCAAATGTTGATGAAGCTTGAAAATAGCAGGAGAAAAAGTGAACTCTGCACATGAGATGCATGCATAATATTTAACAAAAAATATTTCTTGGGACAACAGAAAAACAGAGGCTATGATTCAAAGCATCTCACACCTGTGCCTCTTCCATTGGCAATACCTTGTTCTCTACCTAAAGAAATCTCAAGGACCATGTCATCAAAAAAAAAAGGTACATACTGACATTTCTGTCCAAAGTGTTTTATTTATGTCCCCAGCATCCCAGATCTCAGCTACTGGTTCAGACCTCATTTCAAGAAACTCTGAGATACCGAAACAGGAATTAAAGCTTTTTGCAGATTTTCCCCCCGGAATTGATTTGTGTTGAAATGTATAAATATTTGTTTCTTATTTATATAAAAGCACCATGAGTTTATGTTTCATGCACAATCTGTTTACTAATACACGGCAGGCTGTTGCTTTTGAAGCCCAGAAAGCCAAAGATAGAGCTAGTCTCATCTTGTTTAATATATCTTTTACAGTCAAAAAGATCTATTTATCTTACTTCTGGGTAAACTGGGCGCCTCTCTTTAGGGCAGTGGTTCTCAACCTGTGGGTCCCCAGATGTTTTGGCCTTCAACCCTCAGAAATCCTAACAGCTGGATGGAATTTCTGCGAGTTGTAGGCCAAAACATCTGGGGATCCACAGGTTGAGAACCACTGATCTAGGGACTGACCAAGCTCTATAAAACAATCGAGCACCATAACCAATTAACATCCTCACATTTATAATTTAATGGGGAAAATTCACCAGCAAGAATGAGATATATGCAGCTTGAGTCCCTGAGGTTTTATGTCCTCTGTGGGATCCCAACCTGAGGGGTGGTCCATTCATCCTCATGGGGAAAGGCGGGGTTTGTAAGTATTGGATTTATATGGTTAGTTGAATGAATGAATGAATGAATGAATGAATGAATGAATGAATGAGGCAGCCATTCACTTACAACATGCTGCACATGGTTGGGACCTAAATCTGTTCTCCTGCCTCTTGGAGTCTCCTGTCTGAGTCTCCCTGTCTGGTGGTATGTGACAGGAACTGGACAAGAGGTCTACCTACAGCCTTTCAGGGCCTATTGTTCTGTTATTCAGTCTACATTTGCTCTTGCTTTCCCTCCAAGATCAGTTCAGTTGTTGAGGCTTACCATTTTTAAAGTTCCGAATGATTTGGTGTTGGGATAGATATAGCAAAATCAATGTATTTCCCACTACTAGCACTCAAAGGCAGTACTTGGGTTGCTTGCCATAGATGCAGGTGAAACGTCAGGAGAGAATGCTTCTAGAACATGGTCATATAGCCTGAAAAACCTACAACAACCCAGTGATTCCAGCCATGAAAGCATTCGACAGCAAGTGGGTTCCTTAATAATCATTTTGGGAAACTGAATTAATCTGGACATTCACAATGCAAAGTATATTATCGTATTTGCGAAGAAGAGGAGGAAGGAAAAGAATGTTTTCATTTGTGATTCTCGTGTGTGTTTCAATTTCAAAGTCTTGAGAAGTGGAGAAGGCTGGGAAGTTATTTACTTGAAGGACTGCAGTATTTTGTCTCTCTGAGGATAATGTTTTGACTACACAATTTCTCCTGACTCTTCTTTCTCCGTATTTGCACTGTAGGAAGGTATCTTTGTTTCCTTTGGGGAAAAGAAAATGTATCTATTAAGAAGAACCAAATTATTTTATCTAATGATTGAATATAGGCAGAAATCAGCTAAAATTTGTTCATGACATCATACCATACATATTGCCTACAGGCATTCACTTTTCTTAGATCTCAGATAGGGGTTTTTTTAAGGACATTTGAGTGTATGTATTTTATTTCAGTTACTTCCCAAGAACTGTTACACATATCTCTACCATAAAGAACATTTCATTAACTGGTTTGTTTATTTATTGTGTCAGAAGCAAATTGAGAATACAGTTATAACGTATTTTTTTAAAAACCACAAGCAAAGTTTTTTAAAAAACTTGGCATTATGCTAAATTTTCTTTGACCAGAAGATGGCCACTTGGAGTGCCTCTGGTGTCACTATAAGAAGGTCCTCCTCCATTGTGCATGTGGCAGGGCTCAGGCTGCATTGTAATAGGTGGTCTGTGGTTTGCTCTTCTCTGCATTCGCAAATGGGACTACTTAGTTCTCTCCATCATTATGTTGTACTGCAGAAGCCTACCAGTCTTCAGTTTAAGAGGGAAATTAAGATGGACATAAATTTGGGGCCAGTTTGTTACTCTTATGAATTTGCTAAAATCTGCAAAATCTATATTACGTACCATACGTCTCAGTCTCTTCCAACTGCTTTACTTTTATTGAGGTTTATTGATACCAACATACAATTGTAGTCACTTTATCGTGGCATTTATTTTGTTCTGTATTTATAATCTTGCTGCATGAACTGATAAGGAGTTTAACAGTTTCATCTTTTTATTTCCATAGGGCATGTACTAGTCATAGTTTTGTTACCATTTGCCACTTTGTAGTCCCATTTCTTAAGGTTAGCTCTGCATCTCGTCGTGCCAGAGCACAGCCTGTTCAGCACCTTCCAAGTCTCCCAGTCTTCTATGTGCTCAGGAGGGAGTTTCTCATCCAGTATCGCCCACTGATTGAGGTTCTGGGTTTCAACCTGCCACTTTTGGACTCTCACTTGCTGTGGTGTTCCTGCGAGTATCTCTGTAGATCTGAAAGCTATTTCTTGATTTAAGGCATTGTCTTGCTGGCAGATATCCAAACAGGGCATGGGCCAGAGATGTCACTGCTTTGGTCCTTTCATTATTGGCTGCTACTTCCCCACGGATGTCAGGTGATGCCATACCAGCTAAACAGTATAATTTCTCCAGTGGTGTAGGGCATAGATATCCTGTGATAACACGGCATGTCTCATAACTGACAAAGAAGTTTAAAATCAGTCCAAAAAATGGTATCAAAGATCTGCATTCTGTCTCAGATATTTCTTTGTTATCATTTAAGATAGGTAAGTCCAATCGTGTCCAACTCTGGGGGTTGGTGCGCATCTCAATTTCTAAGCCGAAGAGCTGGCGTTGTCTGTAGGACACCTCCAAGGTCATGTAGCTGGCATGACTGCATGGGGCACCATTACCTTCCCACCGGAGCAGTACCTATTGATCTACTCATATTTGCATGTTTTTGAACTGCTAGGTTGACAGAAGCTGGGGCTGGCAGCAGGAGCTCACCCTGCCCCCTGGATTTGAACCTGCGACCTTTTGGTCAACAAGTTCAGCAGCTCTGTGCTTTAACCCACTGCGCCACCGGGGGCTCCTTGTCATTTAACATAGAATTGGAAAATTTCAGGGCAGGCAGAAGCAACTCCTCTCTTTTGCCATGAGAGGGTTAGGGATAAAAGGCAGTGATAGACAGGCACCAGATCTGCTCTGATTTTGAAAGCTAAGCAGGGTCAGACTCAGATGGAAGACCGCTAATGGATTCCAGGTGCTGTATGTTATGTTCCATAGGAAGTAACTGGCAAAACCACTTCTAAATATTCCTTGCTTAAGGAAATCCTATGAACTTCATGGGGTTACAATAAGATGAAAAAGGCAACTTGAAAGCAGACATACAACGAAAAGTAATTTCCTTTGAGATCCAGTTGTCCCCATTTTGTGGGAAGTTAACTGCCTCCTTTTTTGTCATCTTTTTGTCCACTTATATTTTTTAAAACATCTTTGTCTGACATACAAATCACAAATGTTTTGGAAGCTTACATAATTCATTTTTGCTGTGAAGTTTGCCAGATAAGAGTTATCACTGCTTTGTGGATTTTGTTGTGTTTTGCTGCATTCTAACATGTCTATCCCTGAATATGTTTTCAAGAATCAAAGTGACTCCTTATCTATTTCCTGATATTCAAGGAAAATGTCATTTATTTCCAGGAGTGATCCCCAAAAAGAGTGGAACCAGCAACCGTCCCGTCCCGATGTTCCATTCCAAGCTGTCGACATTTGTGCGGCTGAAGAGAGGAAACCGTTTTCAGAAGACATCTGTTTGGAAGGTGGAGGCTGACAATTGGAACTTGAGAATGTGAGGAACCCTTCTGAGGAGATGAAGATGTTTTCTTCTTTCTTTTTAAGCCAATCACACTTTAGTATGTGCAATGTATTGAGCACTTTTCCCCTACCACCTTTGCTTCCATAGGAAACACTACATTGAGTTTATAGTACGCTGCTGTGTCATAGTCAATGCCAAAGATCGGGTGGGAGTTCCTCCATAGTTGCCCCTAAGCAGAGACATGGAGGAGGACGCCTTCTGCATGCATCTGAATCCAAATGGGAAGGATACTGGTTACTTTCATTGGAATGCCATTAAAATGATGAATAAAGATGCCCATCCCATTGAAGGCAATACAAGACAGATATGAAACCAAAATGGAACACACAATGGATGTTTACTTTGTTTCCTTATACAAAAGTTGGCTTTGGACTGGGGCACTTGTTTCTCATTTTTGCCTTAAATATTGCCATCCGGAAGTAGGACACTCTGGTCCCCATTCTTTCCTTAAATAGTGTTGCTGTTTGTCACAAATCAAAACCGAAAGGTTTTTCTATATGCCATGACTGTGGAACTATCTGAAGCACTGAGATGAAAATCTGAACCGGAATACAGCCAAGATATAGAAGCATTTCTCCCCGATTCCCTTTTGGCAAGTTTATTATTCTTTGGCAAGAAGCAGGGTTTTTCCCTACTCACGTGCATAGGGGGTCAAAATAGTGACAAATGCGAACTGCTACACAATAAGCTTTTTTTTTAACAGTTTTTAAATTTTACCTTTTAATCCAATAGATGTGTGTGTGTGTGTGTGTGTGTAAGAAGAGGAAGAGAATAGCCCATACATAAAGTAGCAGGACTATTCCAAAACTGTTTGCCAAGTTACATTTTGGAATCTGGATATATCTTGCAAACCCATGTAATGCAAAGGCATTTGATCTATATTGTATCTTTCACTTCAAATTGAAGTAAAAAAAGGTATGGCGAAACTCAGTTGGAGTAAGCTGGCTTCATAAATAACGCATGTCATCTGTGCAACATCTGCTAGTAATGAAGTATCTAACTTAGTGTTACAGTGAAGAAATAGGGGCTTTTGAAGAAAAGAGGTTTCCAAATTTCAGTCAAAATGCAAGTATAAATTAGCTGTACATTTGGCTTTTCTGTTATGTAAGCATAAGATAGCTATATTCATGTTTGATTTACATAAGTGTAATGTTAAAAATGTGCCTGACTGATCAATAGACATCACAAATCATGTTTGTGTGTGTGTATGTCAGGAGAGACTTGAGAAACTGCAAGTCACTTCTGGTGTGAGAGAATTGGCTGCCTGCAAGGACGTTGCCCAGGGGATGCCCAGATGTTTGATGTTTTTACCATCCTGTGGGAGGCTTCTCTCATGTCCCCATATGGGGAGCTGGAGCTGACAGAGGGAGCTCACCCGCTCTCTCTGGATTCACACCGCCAACCTGTTGGTCAGCAGTCCTGCACATTGCACCATCGGGGGCTCCATCACAAATCAGTAATACTTATCCTATGTGTTAGAAGCGGGTTGTAACCATATACAAAGCTCGGGAGGTAACCTTAAGAAGCAGTTAGTTCTCAACCTTCCTAATGCCGTGACCCCTAAATATAGTTTCTCATGTTGTGTTGACCTCCAGACATAAAATTATTTTCATTGCTACTTCATAACAGTAATTTTGCTACTGTTATGAATCGTCATGTAAATATCCAATATGCAGGATGTACCAAATTTGGCACAAATACCCAATACGCCCAAATTTGAATACTGATGAGGTTGGGAGGGATTGATTTTGTCATTTGGAAGTTGTAGTTGCTGGGATTTATAGTTCACCTACAATCAAAGAACATTCTGAACTCCACCAACAATAGACTTGGGCCAGACGTCCCACACAGAACCCCCATGACCAACAGAAAATACTGTGTTTTCAGATGGTCTTTGGTGACCGCTCTGACACCCCCTTGCAACCTCCCCCCCCAGGGGTCCCAACACCCAGGTTGAGAAACCCTGAGTTAGAGGCTATCTAAAGATCTCTACTGGCAAGTTTCAATAGACAAACCCTCCTCTGCTCTACACTTCTTGGAAACTAATTCTGGAGTTTTCCAGGCCTCCAAAAGTGGATTCAGAGGGGGATATGGCATTGTCATGGAGCAGGGGAATCACGCATATCCAGCTCAGTTAGATCCCATCTAAAGTCTATCATTTCTGAGCTTCCCCCATCTAATTATTTATCGTTATAGATATATTTTTAAAAGTTACTTTCCCTTTTATTTCATAAGAGTAACTAGTTATTTTTCAAAACACCGCCTCACAGCAAAAGCTGCTGTCTTCCAGCATTGTACTTCCTATTGCTTCAGTATGCGTAATAATACACGAAGCAGCAGAACGAGCCTGCCCGTGAATCCTGTGAAATTCCTCTTCCAACATTTAATGAGGCTACACTTCATTACCACAGAAAGCCAGGGAAGTCACTCCTTGTGTTCTTCAAAAATGTATTCCTCATTAAGTTATCATCATAATGTAATAGCACTGAATGTTTATTATTGAGAGAACAAGGAGGTGCAATGAGTTAAACCCTTGTGCCAGCAGGACTGCTGACCAAAAGGTCAGTGGTTCGAATCCGGGGAGTGGAGTGAGCTCTCATCTGTCAGCTCCAGCTTCTCATGTGGGGAAATGAGAGAAGCCTCCCACAGGATGGTAAAACATCCAGGTGTCCTCTGGGCAATGTCCTTGCAGACAGCCAATTCTCTCACAGCAGAAGTGTTTGCCATTTCTCAAGCTGCTTTTGACATGGAAAAAAATTGAGAGAACAGTTCCTTTGAAGTGCTGACCATATATCATTTAAACTCTAAGTAAAAATCTAGGGAATTCAGCTACCATTTCCCCCACTTTTGTTACACTGAGGAACTGGCTTCATTTCAAGCATGGGAAGCGTCAACCAGACCTCCGTTCAGTATTTGGAGATTCTTTAGTAAAGGCTGCATTAACTCCCCTGTCCCGTTCTGGAATCAAAATTAGATTCATAGGAGGCCTAGCTTAGTGATAGCCACTCAATGCGAGTCCCCTTTCTAAGAAAGTTTAACCTTTCCTAAAAGTTTTTGTATTAATGAAGGTGTCGAGTGGCGGATCCCGTGGCATTCTGTGTATAACAGCACCCTCTGGGGACAACCATGGAAAAAGTTGTGTGTGCTCTTTGCTTTCTGTGTAAGAAAGCGTCTCTTTACAACACATACAATATAAAATGGACAAATGGTTAGAGAAAATATACTCAGACATTTATGTGTTATTTTGTCACTGTGAACTAAATAAAAAAGCTTTACATTGGCAGGTTGTAATAGGGTAAAAACATAGCCTGCTTTGTTGTCTCCCTTGACTGAATCTGTTCACTACACAAGCTGTTCTTGCACAAGCTTTCTGAAATCAAACTGGCTCAAGGCTATCTGTTCCAATCCAAGTTGCACAACCAGTCACAAGCTGACTTTTGCTACATCCCTCATTTTGCATTGTTTTCACACAACTGCCATCATGTACATGATTCTTTCTGTTAACTGCTACAGATATGAGGGTTGAATGAAAAGTAATGCCTCCACCTTTGTAACTCCTCAACAGATGGCAGTACTGGTACTGGCTTGTTCAATAGATGCAGCAGGTACTGGCTTGTTCAATAGACTCTCCTCTACAGTTCCATTTTGGCAGGAAGCCTTAGCATTGAATGTTTGTGCTGTTAAAGTGCAAAGTATGGAAGCCTGCACATGTAGTCGGTCAATGCGACTTAAGCAACATGCAGTCATTGAATTCTTGACAGCAGAAGGTGTCACCCCAAAGGAGATTTATCAGGGTATGCAAGCAGTTTATGGTGATTGTGTTGATGTGAGTACTGTGCATCATTGGGCAAGTAAGTTTAAAGATATTGAGGTGGGAAGATCTGACTTGTGTGACAAACAAAGAGTTGGACATCCTGTGACATCAATCACTGAGTTTCACAAACAAAAGGTTGACAGATTGTTTCAGGATGATTGTTGCATCACTCAGAGAGAAATTTCAAGCATAATCAGCATTTCACAAGAATGTGTGGGTCACATTATTGCTTTGCTTGGCTATGGGAAAATCTGTGCACGATGGGTTGCGGAAACAGAGTGTCAACTTCTGGCAGCTTCAGAAAACTTGTTCATCGTTGGCAAAAATGTATCCAATTGTCTGGTGATTATGTGGAAAAGTGAATAGTGGTAGTTAAAGAGCACATTCAAAGGATTATTTCTGCATTTGATGTATTAAAATATTCCCATCCAAACCCAAGTGACGAAGGTGGAGGCATTACTTTTCATTCAACCCTTGTAAATGAGTTAAGGATATATATTCATCCTTTTATGACTGCAACATCAATTGATAAATTGTGCGAATGATCTGTTGCAGATATTTCTTTCACTCCACTCTGAAACTTGTAGGCTTCTCAACAGAATAAGTTAACTTTATTTATTTATTTATTTATTTATTTAGAGTATTTATATTCCACCAATCTCACCCCACAGGGGACTCGGGGCAAATTACAATGTATATATACATGGCAAACATTCAATGTCAGTTAGACATACAACATATATAGACAGATACAGAGACAATTTAACATTCCAGCTTTCCAGCTTCATGAGGGTAATGCTCGATTACAGCTTGATCCCAGCCACAGGGGGAGCTGCCGCTTCACCGTCCATTTTGACACCAAGTCCTTTGATGGAGTACTTCCTCATTCTTCTGCATGCTGCTGTAAGGTTTTTTTATGGTGTCGTAAATTAGTTAAATTAGCCTCCCCACATAAAGCAGTACCTAAATTTCCTACTTGACAGATGCAACTGTATTTCAGGTTGCATAGGTCAACAGCAAGCTAGACTAATGGCCGGAAGCTCACTCCAACTCGGGCTGGCTTCAAACTCATGACTTCTCAGTCAGTAGTGATTTAATGCAGCTGGCTCTCAGATAGCTGTGCCACAGTCCGGTCCTTAACATATTCAGCTGCTACCCAATAAGTCACATTCATGTCTGAACCTAGGGAATTGACTAAGAGCTTAGGTACTCCACTGAAATGTATCATCCCATCCCAGTCCAGTGAAAATATATACTAGATCTGGAGGGATGATCTATGTTTTGGATTTAAAAATTCACTGTATAAGGCACACATTCTTTTTTTACACATCTATGGATGTGGCAGAAAAAAGAAGAGGTAGGGATGAGGGTCCTGATGTTCTCTTAGGGCCCTTTCCACACAGCTATATAAAATACACATTGAACTGGATATTGACAATTCACTGGCTGATTTTTGGGATCATATAGAAGTCCAGTAACATGCACACCTCAAAGCCAGGCCTAGAAGAGGAGAATGTAGCTGTAGTAAAGGTAAATATTTTCCCCTGACATTACGTCTGGCCATGTCAGACTCTGAGGGTTGGTGCTCATCTCCATTTCTAAGCTGAAGAGCTGGTGTTGTCCGTAGACACCTCCAAGGTCATGTGGATGGCATGACTGCATGGAGCGCTGTTACCTTCCCGTCAGAAATCTATTGATCTACTCCAGTGTTTCTCAGCCTTCCTAATGCCGCAACCCCTTAATACAGTTCCTCAGGATGTGGTGACCCTCAACCATAAAACTATTTTCATTGCTACCTCATAACTATAATTTTGCTACTGTTATGAATTGTAATGTAAATACTGGATATACAGGATGTATTCTCATTTACGGGACCAAATTTGGCACAAATACCTGATACACCCAAATCTGAATACTGGTGGGGTTGGGGGAGATTGATTTTGTCATTTGGGAGTTGTAGTTGCTGGGATTTATAGTTCACCTACAATCAAAGAGCATTCTGAACTCCACCAATGATGGAATTGAACCAAACTTGACACACAACACCCATGATCAACAGAAAATACTGGAAGGTATTGTCGAAGGGTTTCATGGCAGGAATCACTGGGTTGTTGTAGGTTTTTTCGGGCTATATGGCCATGTTCTAGAGGCATTCTTTCCTGATGTTTTGCCTGCATCTATGGCAAGCATCCTCAACATGCTTCTAGAACATGGCCATATAGCCTGAAAAAACCTACAACAACCCAATACTGGAAGGGTTTGGTGGGCATTGACCTTGAGTTCTGGAGTTGTAGTTCCCCTACATCCAAAGAGCACTGTGGATTCAAACAATAATGGCTCTGGACCAAACTTGCCATGAATACTCAATATGCCCAAATGTGAACACTGGTGGAGTTTGGGGAAAATAGACCTTTACTTTTGGGAGTTTTAGTTGCTGGGATTTATAGTTCACCTACAATCAAAGAGAATTCTGAACCCCACCAATGACAGAATTGGGCCAAACTTCCCACATGGGAACTCCATGGCCAACAGACAACACTGTGTTTTCCGGTGGTCTTTGGCGACCCCTCTGACACCCTCTCATGATGCCCCCAGGGGTCCCGACCCCCCAGGTTGAGAAACATCGATCTACTCGCATTTGCATGTTTTCAAACTGCTAGGTTGATGGAAGCTGGGGCTAACAGCAGGAGCTCACCCTGCTCCCTGGATTCAAACCTGCAACATTTCAATCAGCAAGTTCAGTAGCTCAGTGGTTTAACCCACTGCACCACTGGGGCAGCTGTAGCTGTGGAGCAACATAATTCTTCCCTGAGGACTTCAATCATGCATTTAAAAGATAAAGAAATGTTCTGACAGTATTACAGAGAGACCTTGAAACTGAGATGGGTTAAGAGGTGCATATAAAATGATTGTCATCCACCTTCATGATGGAAAATTTTGAACCTCTTATAAAATGATGGTCCTTTATGGCAGGAATGTTCCTCGATAGTTCTTGATCGCGTTAATCAAGTACAGTAGTTGCATGAGAAAAAAGTCAAACCAAGACAAGGCACAGGTTTATCATTAAGTAAAACTTTAATTTATTCAAAGAATATCAGAATGCTGCCAAGATGAAAGGTTTCAAAAGGAAGGAAGTTTTGTATTTCAGTTTTTCCTCCACCAGATGGAACATTCCATTAATACAGTGGAAGATGAGAGTTCGTCTTTGCATGACGACCCTCCATATGTCTTCTCAACTTCAAAGTAGTTGTCTTTGGGAGGAAGATGAGATGAGAATGGAGGATGGGTGGGCCAGGCATTTCTCTCTTCATATGTCATTAAGTAATTTTTGTATAGATATAGAAGTAATACTTAAATAGCAGGAAAAGAGATTTAAAGATGGGCTCAAAGCCAATCTTAAAAACTCTGGCATAGACACTGAGAACTGGGAAGCCCTGGCCCTTGAGCGCTCCAACTGGAGGTCTGCTGCAACCAGCAGTGCTGTATACTGGGTTATGCCAGAGCCTTTGCAGTATGATAATGGCTGAGTTTTTCCTGTTGTTTTTCCTCAATTCGGCTGTCACCTCTTATGATGACATCAATTATTATTATTATTATTATTATTATTATTATTATTATTATTATTTATATCCCACTTTTCTCCCTCAGGGGACCCAAAGTGGCTTACAACACATTAAAATCACATAAACAACAATCCAAATACATTGATAATAACTCTAAAACATCATAAAATAACAATTTAAAACAATAATATACATTCATATTCTTCTGGCATAATAATAATACACTTTATTTATATTCCGCCCTTCTCCCCTAGGGACTCAGAGTGGATTACAGCATTTACATGCATGGGAAAACATTCAGTGCCTTTTATCATCATATACAACGGGACACACAAACACAAACAAAGGCAGAGGCATCTCCTTTCATTTCTGGCTTCTGGAGGTGATGCTCATCTCTGGCTCCGGAGAGGCACTTTCTCCATTTTCAAGTGTTGTCACCTCCTGGTTGTGTGGCCAGCAAAATTGCTTGCAGTGTCACTTTGCCTTCCCCTGCCAGAGCAGTACCTATTTATCTACTCACTTTTGCAGGTTTTTGAAGTGCTAGGTTGGCAGGAGCTGGACCTGACAGATGGGAGTTCACCCTATCTCACAGATTTGAACTGCCAACCTTCAAGTCAGCAGTTCAGCCAACCTTCAGATCAGCAGCTCAGCAGCACAAGGGTGTAACCCATCGAGTTTACTGGAAAGGAATCTGGCCCTTTCCAGTAAATTCAAACAAAAGCAAACTGCTGCAGCCTTTTCTAGCTTTCTGTTCTCCTTTATTAAAAGCATTGACTATCCTGACTGCACGCTGATGCTATCAGCCATAAGTGTCCCAGTTTTCATCTGTGAAACATATGGATCCTGGGGGTTGTTGTCCAAAAAAGCAACATTTCCAGGTTCTGGGAGTCACAACTTTCGGTGTTAATCCGCAGACTAATTCCATGCCAATCCCTGGACTCTGGACCTGGTGCCTCACAGCCTTCCATCCCAGGACCAGTTTAGCCACAAGCTAATGCTCGGCATGTTAAGCTTATTATCTTGGAGGGTGGGCAACCTAAAGGTCACTGGTTTCCATGGCATATTAATCGGTCCATGGAAGGCTTGGAGACTTCCATATTTCAAAACTCAAATCCAGTTCTTTGTGTGTGAAGAAAGGAAACGCTCCTTTTTGTCAAGATTTACTGCATGCCTGTTTCAGCGAGACAGGCTTGGACTCTGCTGCTGAGGAGAAGCCAGCAAACCGCACACTACTGGAATCCAGTCAAAGTTTTACAGTCCTTCAAATTGAGGTTGGAGCCGGAGAGGAAATACTAAAATCTTGTATATACAACTTCTGTCTGTGAGAGGGAGAGAAATTCCTTGAAAAATAAGAACTCAGTGAAGGAGAAAGTTAGATCCCATTTAAAACCCGAGGCATTGCTTCTTCTTTCTTGATTAAAGAAACAAGTGGACTCTTATAAAGGAACACGGAGGATCTTTAAATAAGAAAGAAACAAAAGCTTCAGCTGGACACAGCGTGTCTTTGAAGTTATGGATTTGACTTCAAAGTATTTCTTTGAAGTCCACGCTCTCTCGTGAAGCCTGGTTCATTTAAATGGCTTTATGTTTACAAGGGTAACAGTTACTTACTTTTAAATGGCATGTACTATATGTGTCTAGTTACGATTCTGAAATCAACAGGATCAATCCATTACCTGTTTTTCGTACCCTCTAACTGCCCCAGCCCCCTTCCACACAGCTGTATAAAATCCACATTGAACTGGATTATATGGCAGTGTGGACTCGGATAATCCAGTTCAAAGCAGATATTGTGGGTTCTCTGCCTTGATATTCTGGGTTATATGGCTGTGTGGAAGGGCCCCCAGTCTGTCCTGTGTTGTCCCGCTTTTTCATCTGCTTTTAAAATATTCCAGAGCACATCTACACTGACCATTTCAAGCTGTGATGGCTAGAAAATGTGGTGCCTAGAAAAAGCAAGCATTGCTTTTTCTAGCCACCAGTGTGTCTCAACCTGGGGGTTGGGGTTTTTGGAGGGGTCGCCAAAGATCACAAAAAACACATATTTCTGATGGTTTTAGGAACCCCTTTGGCAGAGAAGGCTGAAGATCTCTCTGCCTGTCCTTCTCTTGCGGCGGCGAAAAAAGCCAATAGGATTTTGGCCTGCATTTAATAGGAGTCTAGTGTCTAGATCCAGGGAAGTCATGCTACCCCTCTATTCTGCCTTGGTTAGACCACACCTGGGATACTGTGTCCAATTCTGGACTCCACAAATGAAGAGAGATATTGACAAGCTAGAATGTGTCCAGAGGAGGGCAACTAAAATGATCAAGGGTCTGGAGAACAAGCCCTATGAGGAGCGGCTTAAAGAGCTGGGCATGTTTAGCCTGCAGAAGAGAAGGCTGAAAGGATACATGATAGCCATGTAGAAATATGTGAGAGAAAGTCATAGGGAAGAGGGAGCGAACTTGTTTTCTGCTGCTCTGGAGAATAGGATGCAGAACAATGGTTTCAAACTACAAGAAAGGAGATTCCATCTGAACATTAGGAAGAACTTCCTGACTGTGAGAGCTGTTCAGCAGTGGAACTCACTGCTCTGGAGTGTGGTAGAGGCTCCTTCTTTGGAAGCTTTGAAACAGAGGCTGGATGGCCATCTGTCAGGGGTGCTCTGAATGCAATTTTCCTCTGAATGCAGGGGGTTGGACTGGATGGCCCATGAGGTCTCTTCCAACTCTATGATTCTATGATTCTTCCTTTTAGGAAACAGATGGGAAATCCTCCCACCAAAAGCCCTCCTCCACTGTGATTGGCTGGCCTCTCCGCCAAGGGAAGGGCTGTTTTTGAGACTCCAAGTGGGGAAATGAAAGCAGGCCTGCTCAGCGCATGGCAGCATGGTGAACATATGCATTCAAGGGAGAATGTGCAAGGCAGGAGGGAGGCCTGCACCAACAAGTCCCTTCAATGCATGGGGGTTCTGTATGACAAGTTTGGCCCGATCTTATCATTGGTGGGGTTCATAATGCTCTTTGATTGCAGGTGAACTATAAAACTACAACTGCCAAATGTCAAGGTCTGTTTTCCCCCAAACTCCACCAGTGTTCACATTTGGATATATTGAAGTTTTGTGCCAAATTTGGTCCAGATCCATCATTGTTTGAGTCCGTAGTGCTCTCTGGATGTAGATGAACTACAACTCCAAAACTCAAGGTCAATTCCCACAAAATCTGTTTCTGTTGGTCATGGGAGTTCTGCGTGCCAAGTTTGGTTCAATTCCATCATTGATGGAGTTCAGAATGCTCTTTGATTGTAAGTGAACTATAAATCCCAGCAACTACAACTCCCAAATGACAAAATCAATCTCCCCCAACCCCACCAGTATTCAAATTTGGGCTTGCACAGGGCTGGCAACCAGCACATCTTGACTAATACGTATTTCTGCTACACAAAATGACATTCGTATGTTAGGGCTTGTGGCTCAGGATTCCCATTCTGCTCAGACTCTGACTTGGCAGGGCAGCGGGAGAGGAAACTGAAATGCATTTCTTTTTCTATATAAAGTGGGATTCTTGAGTCACCTGGCCTGATTTTCAGATTTCTAAGTCCCCTTCAAAATCTTGACCAGAGTCGTGCAACATATAAAGTTGTTTTATTTATCCATTAGACCCAACTCTGTCAACTCTGACCAGCATTATTCTGTTTCTCTGAAAATAAGACCTACCCCGAAAATAAGCCCTAGCAGGATTTTTCTGCAGATGCAGACTGTAGCCAGGAAATCAGAAGACGCTTACTTCTTGGGAGGAGAGCAATGTCCAATCTCGATAAAATAGTAAAGAGTAGAGACATTAGACTGGCAACAAAGATCCGCCTAGTCAAAGCCATGGTATTCCCTGTAGTAACCTACGGATGTGAGAGCTGGACCTTAGGGAAGGCTGAGCGAAGGAAGATTGATGCTTTTGAGCTGTGGTGTTGGAGGAAAGTGCTGAGAGTGCCTTGGACTGCGAGAAGATCCAACCAGTCCATCCTCCAGGAAATAAAGCCCGACTGCTCACTGGAGGGAAAGATACTAGAGACAAAGTTGAAGTACTTTGGCCACATCATGAGGAGACAGGAAAGCCTAGAGAAGACAATTATGCTGGGGAAAATGGAAGGCAAAAGGAAGAGGGGCCGACCAAGGGCAAGATGGATGGATGGCATCCTTGAAGTGACTGGACTGACCTTGAAGGAGCTGGGGGTGGTAACGGCCGACAGGGAGCTCTGGCGTGGGCTGGTCCATGAGGTCACGAAGAGTCGGAGACGACTGAACGAATGAACAACAACAAGGATTTTTCAGGATTTGTATAATGCTCAAAATATAAGTAGTGCTGTTCCTTTATCCGGGTGGAGAATACCAGAAGGAGCTAGAGAGAGGATAGTCAATTTTACTGGGGTGGAGGGTGGGCTGAAAGAGGAGAATGATCCCCCCCCTTTTTTTTTCCTGTTATCCCCTACCCACCCACCCATGCCCCATCGTGGAAACAACACTTGTTTATGATATGGGAAGGCGGGAGGAGAGAGTGAATGACCAGCAAAAATGGGGAAAATTGTTTTCCTCCAACTCCCCTCACCCAAATGGACTATTTTTCTTTCTCTAGCACCCCCTGGTGGCCTCCGCCCAAATAATGGAGCAGGTCCATATAAGCCCTAGTTACAGTTCATTAAAAAGTCAATTTGGAAAAATGAGACATCCCCTGAAAAAAAAAGCCCTAACACATTTTTGGAGCAAAAACTAATATAAGACCCTGCTTTATTTTCAGGGGAACAGGGGAGCTCTTTAGGGTTTCGGTCAGGATCCTTTCCTTGTCCTACCTGCAACTCCCTGGCTTTCTCTGATGGACTCCCATACAAATTTGAACAAAACTAAGCCCTGCTTAGCTTCTAAGCTTAAGATAATGATGAAAGCAAGATGGTCTGGTGGTCACACTGGTTCTCTGTGAATGCAGTTTTTATTTAAAATACTTTGTTAGACTTTGTCTCTCTCCTCCTCCCCATGCCCAGCTAACCTTTTCAAAGACTACACTATGTAACAAAATTTGAAAAAAAATCTGTTCCTGGTTTAAAAGTGTTATTTCCTGTTTAATTGTGCGGTACTTACTTTGAAAATAGTTGTTGTACTCCAGGAATTTCATTTTTGTGGCTTGGTGGGGGGTTATACTTTTATTTCCTTCAGTCTAGGCACTTCATTTGTAATTTTCCTGAGTGAAAATATGCCATTTTTAAAACCACAAAAACAAAGTTTTTACAGTTTAATAAACTTTTTCCATGTTTTAATGATAGAACCAATTAAGAAACGACATTTATAACCCAGGAACAAAAATTGTGTTACATAGTGCTATCGATGTTACAGTGCCACCTTGTGGTGTCCACTAAATAGAATGAGAAATGCTCAAATTAGAATCTTTACTTGAATCTGAAAGGAAAAGACTGCGTTTGGTACCATGAGATTCCCAGGACTTTTGTGAGTAGCCCCAGAATTATTACATATCATTCCCAGTAGTTCTTATCTGGTTTCATATATCTTTAACAGTCCAAAAGATCTTACTTCTGGGTAAACTGGGCACCTCTCTCTAGGGCAGTGGTTCTCAACCTGTGGGTCCATGTTTTGACCTTCAATGCCCAGAAATCTTAACAGCTGGTAAACTGGCTGGGATTTCTAGGAGTTGCAGGCCAAAATACCTGGGGATCCACAGGTTGAGAAACACTGCTAGACAATCCCAGTGCATGAACACAAGTGCATAGCTGTGTCCTTCATGCAACAAATATATAATTTAATTACATTACTCCACTCTGTTAATATTTGGATCATTTTTTTACAGTTTCTGTAACAAAAGCTGCATCTCCCACCATTGTCAGAAAACCCATGACAGAAGAACTTTCCTGATATTTAGAAAGTTTAGAATTGGTAGGTGACTCACCACAACATTGTATGGGAAACTTATATATCCTGGCTCAGGAGACATCTACATTGTAGAATTAATGCAGGTGGACAACACTTTTAACTGCCACGGTCCAAAGCTATGGAACCCTGGGAATTTTCCAAGGTCTGTAGCCTTCTCTACTAAAGAGTACTTATGCCTCACTGGCATATGTTCTGCAGTTGATGGTGCTTGGTGATGGAAGGGTTAATGTAGGTATTAGTTCTAAAGGGTTTGGTAATCTGTAAGTAAGAGTTCATGGGTGAAAGCAATTAAGGGTGAAGATATGCAAGAGATAGGTTGTAACTGGGTGTTTGTGGATATAAGGAGCTAGTCTTGGAAGTGATCTTTGGGAAGAAAAGTATTCTGTCACATTGCCAGGGCTCTGCTTTATTTAGGTAGAGATGAACCAAACTCCCAATTTTATCAAACAGTTTAATTAAAACAGCACTTATTTGCTGGCTATTTTATTAGATCAAAATATAAAACATAAAGATAGCACTCAGCCACAGAATAAACAAAAACTGATAGCAAACACCGTCCGTAGTCAAAGGGTCCAGTCCAGTGGTCAAATGCCAAGAGTTCAATAAACAAAGTCCAGGGATCAAGAGTCTATACCGTATTCAAAACACAGTCCAAAGGTTCAAGGTTCTAAGATTACAGGAGACAGGTCAGGATACTGAAAATCCAACAGACCTGGGGGGAAAACCAGCTACATCCACACCAAAATATGACAATACTCTTCTCCCAAAGATCGCTTCCAATACTCGCTCCTTATATCCACAAACACCCAGCTGCAACCTATCTCTTGCATACCTCCGCCCTTAATTGCTTTCACCCATGAACTCTTATTTACAGATTACTAAACCCTTTAGGACTCTTACCTACATTAACCCTTCCATCACCAAGCACCATCAACTGCAGAACATATGACACTCACCAAACTACAAATTCTAGAATTCCATGGCATTGAGAGACGGCAATGACAAACTGCATATTCTTAGCTTGTACCGCACTCCAAATATGGCGATACTAGTAAGATCAATTTCTTGTTTTACTGTGTCTATCTTCTCGCAGGCCACATTCCAATGAGTTGTGCAGCTTTGGACTTTCTTTTCACCTCTTGAGTATGTTGACAGCTACTATCCAACCTAAGAGTCTAATCTTTTTAGCAGTAGCTCTTGTTATTTTTTATTGTCCCATCATAGGATTTACTGTGATGAGACAATATTCTGTGCAATACTAACCAGTTACCTATGCTGCCACTTCTATTTTCTCCTAAAGATACTCTGTTATAGTGTTATCCCCCACATGCTACTACTGGTGGAGAGCATAGATACATATCTCCGAACGTATCTCCTGTTACGAACCATCATGAAGCTTAGGATTGTCAGGAGGCCCTGCTCTAGATTCCACCACTCTCACTAATGTGGTTGGTGGGGACGAAGGACAGGGCCTTCTTGGCAGTGGACTCGCGTCTGTGGAATTCCCTCCATAAGGACATAAGGAGGGCCACCTCCCTCCTGTCCTTTAGAAGACAATTGAAGATTTGGCTGTGGGAGCAGGCGTTCATCTAACGGATAGCGACAATTGGAAGCAAAGTTTGGACATATGTGACATTGGATTTACCCAACTTGGTCTTGGTTTTAACTGGCATCTTAATCTATTGTTTAATGAACTTGGTAATGTATCTGTATAATGTGTTTTAATTATTTTCTACTGTTTTAATTGTACCCTTGTTGTTTATATGTTGACAGCATCACATGATGCTTACGTGAGGCCACCCTGAGCCCCCCTTTGGGGGGAGAAGGGCGGGGTAGAAATACATGTAATAAATAAAATAAATAATAGATAGACCAAATTTCCTTTTTTACTGGTAAACTATTCATCCATTGAGCACTTCAGATGGGTCCCGTTTTCTGCTATTTTGCTAACTACTCCTGGTTAGTCGCAAGGCCGAACAGGGTATAGGGTTACAGCCTGTGTTAGACGGGGTCGCACTCCCCCTGAAGACGCAGGTTCGCAGTTTGGGTGTGATCCTGGACTCATCGCTGAGCCTGGACCAGGTTTCGGCGGTGACCAGGGGAGCATTCGCACAGTTAAAACTTGTGCGCCAACTGCGACCGTACCTTGGGAAGTCTGACTTGGCCACGGTAGTCCACGCTCTGGTTACATCCCGTCTGACTACTGCAACGCTCTCTACGTGGGGTTGCCTTTGAAGACAGCTCGGAAGCTCCAATTAGTCCAACGCGGCAGCCATGATACTAACTGGAGCGGAGCGCAGGGAGCATACAACTCCTCTGCTGCACCAGCTCCACTGGCTGCCGATCTGCTACCGGGCTCAATTCAAAGTGCTGGCGTTGGCCTTTAAAGCCCTAAAAGGTTCTGGCCCAACTTACCTATCCGAACGTATCTCGGCCTATCAGCCCACCAGGACCCTAAGATCTTCTGGGGAGTCCCTGCTCTCTATCCCGCCGGCTTCACACGTGCGGCTGGCGGGAACGAGAGACAGGGCCTTTTCTGTGGTGGCCCCTCGGCTTTGGAACACCCTCCCCATAGAGGTACGATCAGCCCCCTCGCTGATGGTGTTTCGGAATAGATTGAAGACATGGATGTTTAAACAAGCATTCGGTTAATCCGTTGCAACGAATTTTGATGACTAAAGGATTGGTAAACATGGACGATGAATTTTGGACTGCGATTCCAGTTACGAGATGCATGAGATTATTATTGGTGGCCCAATAATTTGTATTGTATATGTGCTTTATGCTTTTAAACTGAATACTGTTTTTTAAGTGTTGTAAACCGCAATGAGTTGCCGACTTAGGCTGAGATATTAGCGGTATACAAGCGCATAAATAAATAAATAAATAAATAAATAAATAAACTATGTATATTGCATTACCTTGATTTTAGATACAGGTTGTCAGGCTGAAGTTCATGTCAAGTTCATAAATAAAAAAGCACTAATAGAACAAGTATGGTTTTTGAAAATGTTTATTTGATTGCGATTAAAAATTTTATTGCATCCTTCCTTTCATCAAATAAATACATCCTAGACAATTTACAATAATTAGGTTAGGGTTAATATAAAGTGGTTCATTCTAGTGAAATCAATTCGACTTTAAGTTTGCCATCACCAATTTTTGCACAATAATTTAAAGAAAACTACCTTAGGTGCAGCTAAACTAATTGGAACACAACTCAACATATCCTTCCTTTCTCTGTTAACAAGATTTTTTTCCTCTCATTGATACCCTTATCTTCCTTCCCGGATAGCTTTTCAAGACTTCTTGTCATCTTATACATCACTCATCCTTGGGCTTCCTAAGCCACCAGGATATTTGCGTTCGGCACATTGAGAGAAATTTGGATTATAAGTGCTGTTTTCTTCCCAGCTGGCACACATTTAAGGTAAGGGGATCACATGGCTATGGCAGGCAGTGCAAAAAGTATTAAAATAAGAGGATTGATTAATTTCAAGATGGCCATCCTAACAGGAAAAAAGGCAACAGGAACAAAGATCCACAGTATTTCTTAATTGAGTTTTAAAGCACATTCTTTCTCCCAAATAATTTTCCAGTCAAACCATTACTGTTAAGTCAGAATACAGATTAAATTTGGACTAGTAGGATTGAAGCCATCCTGCTGTCGCAAAACACAAGAATCAAAAGTACTGTTTCATAACAGGAGTCTAAGCAGGATGAAAAACCAGGAATAATTCCTGGGAGAAGGCATGAAACATGAGGAAAACACCACCCAGTGAACACTAAGACAGCGTAGATGTGGTACTCTGCCATCCAATCAGTATGCTCATCGACAAAATCCCAACAATACTCTAAGCAACAAAGTGAAATGGCACTCTCAGAAGCAGCATATATTTTACTCTTCCAGATTTCCGGATAGAAGCAAAGATGCTGACATTCTGCTGATCAAATATTGAACATTTTTATCATGACTTTTGTAATGTTCAGACTCAGATTCTTGGACATGTTAAGAAGTATGTTCTGCCATTACAGAGGCCTTTGAAGCTTAAGACTGGCACATGGGGAACCAGCGGGAAGTACTCGATTCCTCTTTCATCAGGAAGAGGTAGGACTGGCTCCAGGTCCAAGAGGCACTAGAAAGGCAGTGCCATCTCCTCAATCAGATGGCCCACTTAGGTTTGTCTGGTAGTACTAACCAACAGAGCTACAAGCCGTATTAACTGCCCACAATACCAGAGCTATGCTGTCTCTGGGAAGGTAAAGGTTTTCCTCTGACATTAAGTCCAGTTGTGTCCGACTCTGGGGGTTGTGCTCATCTCCATTCCTAAACCAAAGAGCCGGTATTGTTCATGGACATCTCCAAGGTCAAGTGGTCGGCATGACTACATGGAGCGCCCTTACCTTCCCACCGGAGCGGTACCTATGGATCTACTCACATTTGCATGTTTTCGAACTGCTAGGTTGACAGAAGCTGGGGCTAACAGCAGGAGCTCACCCTGCTCCCCGGATTTGAACCTGCAACCTTTCGGTAAGCAAGTTCAGCAGCTCAGCTGTTTAACCCACTGCGCCACCAGGGGTTCTGGGAAACACGGAAGTAATCTAATATGGCAGCTAAGCCCAGCCAAACAACACTGGTAGGCACTGCAGGCAGTACATTTGTTTTTTAAAATAGGAATCTGAGTTAGAAATTAGAAACAAGCCTTAGATCAAGGATGTGAATTGTTGATACCAGTCCTGAAAAGAAGGAAGAGGTGTTTGCTAAGATCCTTCTTGTCAATGGAACTATGCTAAACTAAGACGAGGAGGGGCAGCAGTAGAAGAAGAAAAGGACCTGCAGGCTCAAAAACACCAGGGAAAATAGCAGCAAATGCCTTTTCTGTCAGGAATTAAAGCTGCCACTTCACTACTCATGACCTTCGCGGTCATCTGCTCCATCACTGTTATGTTCCAGGCAAAATAGGAGAAGAATTCCACATATACGTGACATACCCACTATAGAAAGTCACCAGGAAAGTCACCCACTCAGTACCAAAAGGTTACAAGAATCCAGTACACATCCTGAAGATATTGTATTCTGTATAATGTGCAGCTTTAATCTTCAAGGATTACTGATGGAAAATAAATGTGCCCTGAAGTCATGAAGCAGAAATAACAGTTTTCAATTCCTACATTTTTTAGCCTTCCCAGATCACAGTAGTCAAAGGTGCTCCCTAAATCCAGTGCAAATTGATTGTCTGCAAAACTAAATGCCTACAAGAGTCCATGAGAGATTACATTTAGTTTGCATTGTTCTTCTCCAAGAGTGGTTCATATATTAGTGTACAAGTGTTTTTGGACTCCAGGGGACATACAAATTCCTTTGGAAAATGATGAAATTCAACAAGGAAATCTTCATTCTACCTCATATATTAAAGATAACACAACATTCTGAACTCATACATTGTGAGGTATTTACAATGCGATGTGACAGACCCAACATAACAATACATTTGCTTCTTTCTCTCTCTTAAGCTTGTGTAGCATTAGAATCAAGAGTGAGCTGTCAGCCAAGAAGTGGACCAAATGTATTAAATGTAAGACATAGAGAACAATGAGTGACAGAAGGGCAAAAGCAGTGAACAGGAAAGAATGAAGATCAACTGTTGAAGAGAAAGACAACAAACTGAGTAGAGATGAAATACCACATGTAATGGGAATGGGTAAACAGACCAGATGTATTCCTTTCATAAAACAAAGTGACTAAGAAAAAAAATCAACAATATTGATGAAATTCAAACAAAAATGTAAGGTATCATCTTCTATTTTCCATAAGGCCATCTTACTAGTTTGAAGCAGTGCTAGTATTGTTTAGCACTTAGGTCGTACATTATCTCATAAGCAGATATGAGTTACCATAACACTGCTCCATTCCATAATGTTGGAGACAAAATAAGAAAACCATCACATGTTTCTTCTGCAAACCATCCACAGTCCTGGAAACCAGAGTTTATCAAAATACCTCAGTGGTATATATACATATATAAATACTAATATATAATTCATGGCAAATACTTAATCATAAAATCAAATTCATCAATTTCTATCATTGTTATTTGAGTTTACAGCAAACCATTATTTTACAAATCCCATGAGTAATCGCTATTTGATGTGTAGGTTTTATACTGAGCTCTGTCCCTTAGATTATACAGAGCTCTCAATTTATAAAAAACTAGGGATTTGCATACATTTTTATAAGTGTTGGTTACCTTCGTCACATTTTGCAAGATAGAAGAAGCAAACACAGGCAAGTCAAACTGATTGCTCAAGAATCAGCTGATGACATTTTATTTGTTAATTTATTATGTTGAGTTTTGATCACCCATTGAAGTCATTATTTTTTTCACATTTCTTTCAAATGCCTAAATGCATTCAATAGTTAAGTAGTGCAGCATCAGCCAAAGAACCAAAGGGCAAATTAAGTGGACATTTCAGATCTGATGATCAATCTGCAGTATACATACATTTACAGGAAATAAGGAAAAGGTTAATTGCATTTAGTCACTACATTACATACCTGTATGTTTTTATAGTTATAAATGGTCAGAACTTATCTACAATATATCAAGGATTGCTTGGGGGGCTGGTTTCTAATGCTGAATGTGATCATTTGATCATTATTGCTATTTTTTATATTTTAATAAACTAGTTAGTGTGACTGTTGGCTATGATTATTTGTTCTTATTGTACTTTTATTGCTTCTTACTTTGTTAGCTGCCTAGGAACAGAAGTTTATGTTAGAAGATATAGCATACTTCAAAAATAGTGTGTATTTGAGGCAGACAACTATGGGAAGCTAAAGGGCTACATTATGCTTAGTGCCTCAACACACCCTAGGGGCTGTGGACAGGCATTTTTGCTATGTTTCAGGTCGTGCTTAGCCATCTTATACTCATGAGAGTCCCCTTTTCAACACAGGAGATAACTGGAAATGAATTCTAGTTTGTTTGTTTTTTAAAAAGACCTTCTCTGGGAATGCAATGGCACAGGAGATCACCAAGGTATGAGCCTTATCCCCCCCCCCCTCTTTTTATCAACGCTCACCATAACATTATAAGCGTAACTCCCTTCCTAAGTTCAATAGATCTTCACCATTTGCTCAATTTCTGAGAGAAAATGAGGCCAGGATTTTAATGACATAAAATGATTAAGGATGACATGCTGCTTCTAATGTCTAATGACAGGCTGTTTTTCATATTTCACCTGGACATCCCTTCTGCAGACAACAGGACAAATTCCTTGCCTAAGTATTTTCTTGCACCAATATACTCAATTCTTGAAAAGCTGGAGGTCCTTGCAAAACATTTTGAGTATTTTCTTTCCAGTTTACATGCTCCTGTGTACTTTGGGAATATCTTGAGTATGTAGGAACTTTACCAAAAATTGCTTATTAAAGAAAATAATCTAACATTAATTATTTTCTATTATTCTGAGAACACAGACGTCTTTATCACCTCCTTAGAGTATATATTAAGGAAGTGGGAGGAAAATTTGATTTTCTCACATTTTAAAAACACTGATTTATCTGTTATCCATGAAAACACAGCTATCAAAAGCCAACTCAACATAACAAAACAGATACAATATTCCCTGATTGAAGTCATCTCCCATTTTCATAGTTTCAGTTCCTAAGAACTAACAAACATAAAAATGGCTCTAGAGCACAATGGCCAAAACAGTCACTTAGGCTCTTGCAAGGAGTTTGTATTTGTCACCTTGAATTTTTTACTCTCTTCAACCAGGATCATATAACTAATTTTAAAAGCCCTTTCTGTTTGAACATGTTTGCAGCTTGCAACACAGAATGATGGGAGAGACTAATCTAAAATGGTTTTTTGGTTCTCACATATACTTTCAGGGTAATTTAATATAGGTCTCTGTCATTCCAGCGGCTAGAATATCACCCTGACGATACAGTATCCTGGGGAATGATAAAACTGAGTGACTGGATTCTTGAACAGCAGCATTCCAGGTGTGCAAATCCTATGCTGCAATATTTCTTTCCATTATGAAGCCTGCAGCACTAAGAAGCAACTCTATCTTCCACAATTATTTTGATTATCTAATCAGAAACTTCTATAGTTCTCTTGACTATACCTACCCTGTATATTCAGGTTAAGTCTAGAAATTTTAGTCAAAAATCAACCCAAAAAACCTGGGTCAACTTATCCATGCATCACTGTGAGTTCTATACCTTAATTCATAACAAAGGAACTACAGGAAGTACTGAGTTACAAACATCCAACTTACATATTATTGTTCTGACTTAAACACAAATTCACCTTCAGAACAAACCTTCAGAACCTATCTTGTTCATAACCCAGGGACTGCCTTTTATTCTTTTTCTGAGTAGACTATCCCCCTCATTCTCCACTGTTGAGCAGTTTCTGGCCTTTTAAAATAGCTGGGTAGGAAAACAGAGGTGATGGAGAAGGCTAGCCCTACTGTCCATAGAATGACTCTCAACTTATACTTGGGTTATATCAAAATCCATCATTTCAGCCCCAAAACCTGTCCTCGACTTAAATATAAGTATATATGATACAGGAAATGTATGTAAATAATGAGAGGAATGTGGGGGGGGGGGGGAGAGAGACTTACATTAGATGCTCTGCAGAATTTTTAAAAAGCAAGAATGAATCTCTTGCACTTGCTTTGTCCTTGTTATACTCTTTGCAGATCAGAATGCATCCATTTTGGAGAGAAATATTTTGAAATATGTGTTGTTAAATGAACAAATGCAGGGGTGCTTTACTGTATGTTATTTAGAAACCATGCCGACATTGTTTCCTCAATGTAAAGCAAATTATTTTCATTCTTTGCAAACGCAACATGCTATATTGTAACACCTCACAATCATACACCTTAATCTATTTGTTCCAGTGGAGTCAGGTGAAACCTAGCAATTATTAAAGGCAACAACCTCAGAACCGGAAGTGGATGTTGCATTTCCTGGCCATATCAGGGGAAAGCTGCTCTGCAATCCTTTGCTTTTGCTACTGAAAAGGTTCATGCACAATGAACATGAAACAGGTGAGAGGTAAGGTTTTGCAGAAGGCTAGGCATGCAACCTCTTTACCCAAAAATGAGTCACATAAGCAACACATTCTGAATATTTTCAAGCCAGAAACATTTACAGTAGTATGAAGAACCACATGATATTTTCTTTCATTGTTTAGGTAGCATGTACTAAGCATAGTGTTCTTTAGAATTAAAGATAACTTATGAACATTTCTCCAAAAATCAAATATACATTCATGAAATTTCCTTAACACACACACTTCTTGTAAAAAGCAAATATGTGCCACTTTGGTACACAAATACTGGCAACTCAAGAGGCTCAATGGGCTGAGTCCCTTCGGGGAGAGAGGGCAGGTTATAAATAAAGTATTATTATTGTTATTACTAATAAACATGGAGATAAAGGGTTCTTTAGGGTAGCCTGCATGATGGAAACACTGAGGTCTCCTCCAGAAAGGAGGAACATGCAAAATCCAATGTTTAGACTCATTTTCAACCATTAGTTTGACTTGTTGCAGTAGGTGCAAAGTATTCCTCCACTGAGATCTCTCACAACTCCCTCTTTGATCAGCTTCTGAAGAAATTTTGTTTCTGTAGTCACATTGTGCATAGTCTGTTCATTCATCGCAGCCATGCAAAGATTATCATAATAATGCAACCGTGTATTGGGTTGACTAAGATCGTATCCAAATCCAGCTAAACTCACTTCATCACATAAATGTGTCGCCAAGACAACTGCCGTCACTCCAATAGTGGGCACATTCTAAAGGGAGTAAAAAAAAATCACATTCCCCAATTAGAATAGAATTCTGCTATGCTGAAAATCAAGACATTGCTAGCAAATATATTCCACTGAGTACAATAGTTTTAAACTGCTGTGATTTTGTGATGTGGTTTTATATGCTTTTATGGTTTTAACCTGGATTGTTATAATATTAATGTTGTTTAATACTGTTTTAATATTTGTATAATTTAAGTTGTATTGAAATGCTTTTGGTTGTGAGCTGCTTTGAGTCTCCATATGTAGAGATAAAGCAGGATATAAATAAACAAAACAAACAAACAAACAAACAGTACATGTAATTCCTTACTAATTTTTTATCAGAACAGAAAAATGAAGAATGTGTTTCTGATTACTATCCCATACTGCAATATCAGAATGTGCAGACAATATTTAGTAGGCAATCAAAATTATCTCCAAAATACTTTTTGTCCTCCCTAATTTGTACTTGATGATACAATTCTCCCAGTGCCTCAATGATTTCTCCTTGTCACAGAGGGCAGGTCATTGATAGAAAAGCCAAGCAATCAATTATGCTATTCCCTGTTATGATAATTTGAACATACTGTATTTTCTCAATTCTAAGACCCACATTTTCTCCCATATAAACATATATTAAAAGAGGGTACATCTTAGAATTCAATGGAGACTAGAATCTATTCATTTTAGTTTTATCATATCACTGTAACATTTCCTTCTTGATACTATAATCATCAAGTATTATGATCAAATAAAGATTAAGAAGAACTACAATAATGCCCAATACAGTGCTCTCCAGATAGTTATGAATGTATATTCCTATTTTTTAACAAAATGATTGATAAAAAGGTAAACGTTTCTCCTGACATTAAGTCTATTTGTGTCCGGCTCTGGGGTGTGGTGCTTATCTCTATTCCTAAGCCAAAGAACCAGCTTTGTCCATAGACGCCTCCAAGGTCATGTGGCCAGCATGACTGCATGGAGCACCGTTACCTTCCCTCCGAAGTGGTACCTATTGATCTACTCAGATTTGCATGTTTTTGTACTGATAGGTTGGCAGAAGCTGGGACGAACAGCGGGATCTCACCTCACTCCCCAGATTCGAATCGTCGACCTTTCAATCAGCAAGTTCAGCAGCTCAGTGGTTTAACCCACTACATCACCAGGGGATGACTGATATCATTAAATAAATTACAAATGATATTCTGTAGTGTTTAGCAAGTAGAAGGGTGAAAAAAACAGTAGCAACTTCCTTCATTCTTAAGAGATACAGACCTGATCCCATCCCCAAAACTTTGGCCGAGGTTCTGGGTATTCCAGAATATCCAACGCAGTCTCTTTAATGATTGTTGGATTCAAGATGCGAAGCTGTTTAGGTGTCACAGGTATTTTCTCAGCCACCTGTTTCCAAAAGAATAGTCGCATCCACAGTGGCTAAATTAAAAAACATAAACAGGATTAGAAAGTTTGGAATTTCTTTAAGACACACAACATACAATGGATATTGTTTGCAACAGCTGGATCAGCAACCTGTAGATATTGCTCCCAACAATAAAATTTCAGCCTGGGCAGACAAATGGATCAGTGTTGCGCTAGCTGTACCTCACAAGACAATAGACACACCCAGAATGTCCAACCAATGAGAAAGTGTTTCACCCATAAGAAGAGCAAAGCTTGGAAAGAGAAGTTGAGCACACAAGAGGGAAGAACAGGAGTGCAGAGTCCCAAAATCAAAAGTGACAAAAAGAAAAAGAAACGAAAGCTTTTCTTTACCATATTTCATTGTGTAATAGTCATATGTTGTACCCCTTTTTAATTGAAAAAAGGGGTGTGACTATTATGTGAAGAAAAAAATTGCCTTTATTATTTATTTGCTATATTTGTATACCGCCCCACTCAGCCCGTAGCTGACTCGAGGCGGTTTGATTCACTGCTTTCTATTTTTTTTAATTAACTGACTCAACTCCAAGACAAAAAGAGGAGGGACAAGCCAGCCTCAGAGAAACAGCTCAATTTCTGTTGGTTTGTTTTTTTGTTTAAAAAAAACAAACTATGAAATGGAGCTCTTTGGAGAAAGCAGGGAAGATCTAGGTTCAAAGACCTCCATTTCATAGTTTTTAAACTGTCTTGCCTTCAGAGAAAGAAGGAAGGGAATGGGAATCTGCTCCAACTGGCTCTGAAACTATTATGAAAGGAACACAGAAATACAAATTTTACCACCCCAATAATGGGGGTGTGACTATTATGTGGTGGCAACTATTATGTGATGAACTACAGTATATGTATTAACTTTAGAAAAAAGAAAAAAATCCATTAGAAAAGGAGTAACAAATACAGCAGAGATATAGAGAAGGGATAAGCAATGGTTTAATAAAAGAGATGAAGACCACAAGTTAAAGGGAACTAATTAATGACCAAAATACTTTGTCACTCAGTCAGAGGACATAGAGAAACAAGGGGGGGGGGAGTAGATTTGGTGGTTTAGGATGTGAGTGCTGGATGGAGGGGGTTTGCTTCCCACCAAGTTACTCAGCTCTGGAACAATTGGGAGCAGGTGGAAAACCCCATTGGTGTGAGACACAGATATCACAAAAAGAAACTGCTTTCTACAAACTCTTCTTATAGGAGCCCAGTCCACTATCTCACTCTTTTTCTTAACTTTTGTCTAGCTGAAATTGTTTTGCAGCATTGGCCTCTGACATGGTGAAGGATGGTATAACGAAATTAAGAGACCACAGCTTGGGCAGGATGGTCAAACAATCCCACCGCTGCCACCAGTATAACGTAATTAGCGACTGACCATAGATTAAATATATCAATGACCGATGTTTCTGGTAGATATGGCTGCCACCACCTCAGCTTTATTGGTCTGAGGAACCAAAGGTGTGAATGTGTTGTAGGTAAGGTGTGTTTGCCCTTRGTTCTTYTGTAACTGCTTTACTGGTTGACTGGACTYTRAAAKRGTTTGACAGACTGAGGCTGACACCAGTTAAAAGTGAACTAGRAAAGGTTTATTAAACTTWAARMRWATWTCKACTCATAGAATGAGTGGTACAGARACTTGATTCAGTTGTAGAGACTTAGTTGGATTRAACAGWTAGTTCWACTGACAATAAAGCTTTTAAAACTGTGAGTTCCCTTAAACACACTGTTCTRTTCTTAGAAACAGTATCACTTAGAGAACAGACTCCTATCTGTCTCATACACRGGGCAATAAGCTCTCTTATACTTTCCCTAAGTATAAGAAGACAAGTCTTTCTGTTACTGATTCTCTCAATACAGTAACCCTATCCCTTGTCTACAACCTATTCCCTATCCTTAAGGCTCACTTAAAAACTCTTCTTCCCTGTCAGAACTCTAATTAGCTTCCTCTCCTAAAAATCCCTTCCTTCTGTGTCTGATGTCAAGACACTTCTCTCCCTGTCAAAAGCTGACAGCCTCTTTCCCTCTCTCAACCGACTCCTCCCCTAATTGTTCTGACCAATCAGGAATCGGCTTGACTCCTCCTCCTGCTTCTGCCTGTCTTTCAAGATGACAGCTACTGTCCTTCAGGCTTTGGCCTGGTCGCCTTAAAGGTAGATTTCACTACAGATGGCTACAGAAAGAGCATGCAGGAAAACTGCAATGAAGCTTGACCTCAGTAAGAACTGGATTCTATTCTAGTGTAGCTGTGTGTGCTTACAAACAACAGCCTAGAAAACAGCTTGCTCACAAATCACTTACTTAGTATGGGTGAAGAGCAAAAACAGGGGGAAAGGGGGAAAGCAGATTAGCTTGCCTGACTGAGAAGCCTTGCATGTTGAACAGATTTGTAAATAGTGCCACCAAAATACAAATCCTAACGAAAGTGAGGAAATACTCTCACTCTACCTATTCAACTTGTATGCAGAATACATCATGAGATGTGCAGGGCTTGATCAATTCAAGTCTGGAGTTAAAATTGCTGGAAGAAACATTAACAACCTGAGATATGCAGATGACAATACTTTGGTGGCTGAAAGCGAGGAGGAACTGAGGAGCCTTCTAACCAAGGTGAAAGAAGAAAGTGCAAAAGCTGGGTTGCAGTCAAACATCAGAAAACCAAGATGGTGGCAACCAGACTCATAGATAACTGGCGAATAGAGGGAGAAAATGTGGAGGCAATGACAGACTTTGTATCTCTAGGAGCGAAGATTACTGGAGACGCAGACGGCAGCCAGGAAATCAGAAGACATTTACTTCTTGGGAGGAGAGCAATGACCAATCTCGATAAAATAGTGACGCGTAGAAACATCACACTGGCAATGAAGGTCCGCATAATTAAAGCAATGGTATTCCCCGTAGTAACCTATGGATGTGAGAGCTGGACCATAAGGAAGGTTAAGCGAAGGAAGATAAGGCGCTTTTGAACTGTGGTGTTGAAAGAAAATTCTGAGAGTGCCTTGAATCGCGAGAAGTTCAAACCAGTCCATACTCGAGGAAATAAAGCCCAACTGCTCACTGGAGGGAAGGAGATTAGAGGCAAAGGTTAAGTACTTTGGCCACATAATGAGAAGACAGAAAAGCTTAGAGAAGACAATGATGCTGGGGAAAATGGAAGGAAAAAGGAAGAGGGGCCGACCAAGGGCAAGATGGATGGATGGTATCCTTGAAGTGACTGGCTTGACCTTGAAGGAGCTGGGGGTGGCAGCCGGAAATGATAGAACAATAAACAACAAAAGGAAAGTAAAAACTGTTGGGAAGAAAATCATGCTGGAAAGAAGAAGCCTTCAAATGGTCCTTAAAAGATTCAAAGATTTTTATTTCCAGTAGGCCTTTGCTATTCACTGGGAGAGATTCCAGGACTGTGGATACCAAAATCTGTGGATGTCCTATAAAAGGACGAAATCAAGCTTTACTTTTTTATTTTTAAAGAATATTTTCAAGGCATGGATTATTAAATCCATTGAGGCAGAATTTATGAATATGGAGGGCGGACTATATTTATGCAAGGTCTATGTGACCAGATTGTTGCTTAATATTCATTTTGAATAAACAGTTTGCTGAAACACATTGAACAGTGAATAGTGAGGATTGCGGCGGGGGGGGGGGGGGGGGGTTAGGAAATGCTTCCTGTTTTTCCGTGTTATTTCTACTTCAGGGACAAAAGGAAAGATGAAGAACACATCTACTTCCTTATCTGAATTATACCTGGATTCTGAAGTCAACACAGATGTGGGTAGCAACAGAAACAGGCACCATCAGTTTTCTGTTACCCTCCCCTTATGGGGAAGAGCCAAGTTTAAACAGGACTCAGATGAGGCTGACTAAGTACACAACCAGCTTCACTCCATCCTCCTCTCTTCTACACAGAAAAGCATGAGAGGAGCAAAGGGACTGAGCCACAGCACACTGGGAACCCACTAAAGAAAAATCTGTTGGTATTATACAGTATCCGTTATCCTTAAATTTTGCAAGTATCTTCCACTAACAGGCATAAATATGTCTGTCATGAAAACAAAATTTTGAAGAATCAAAACATCAATGTCATTCGACTTTCACGTGTTTTCCATCAGTGTGGAAGCAGTAATTGAAAATTCTAATTTACATTCAGAATAGAACTTTCAACACTAACTACAATGCAACAAATCATACAATTTTTTAGTCACTACTCATTAACTTTTCCAAATTGACCCAAAGGACAAAGCCAAAAACTTTCAAATTTTGTATAAGATTTAAAATGTTGAACAGCAGCGAAAAATCCTACACTTTCCATTGAACATTTGCAATGCAGAGCAGGTCATGAAAAAGTTCGATTTTCCAGTCAAGTTCCTCTTTTCCCTTCTGGCACCAAACAAGCCCTATGATCAATCACATGCCCCACAGATCCCCTTTAGTCTGCCCGGTCCTATGATGTCAAGCTGATGTCAATTTATCTTACAGTGACTTCTCATAATTCACTGACTGCTGGATCCAAATGCTTGAAAACAAAAGTAGCAAGCATTAATGAAAATACAATTTATGAATCTCCCTTTAAATACACGAAAGGGGATACTTCTTCTGCAGCTGACCCTTCCCTGCATTAGGAAGAAAGAATATACTGATTTTTGAATGACCAAATGATCTCGATGGACATGTTATATATTATGCACATGCAAGTATAAATTGTGGCATAAGACATTGCCTTTAGGAAGAGTGATGCTACTCCTTTTTAGATTTAGGAGTTCGCTGACATTAAAATCATACCAAATTCTATAGTGATAAAGGTATTAAAAGATATTTTGAATACCTTTATCACAAGGTATTAGTTTGCTGTATAGCATAACAAGTCAGCTCTCTGCAAAAAGAAAGTAATCCTTTTTTTTTGTAGAGCAAAGAAACTGAACCTCTGAGATTTAGTCTCTATTGTCTTTTTACATTGGCCCTCCTATACAATGCCTACCTCTATGGCTCTACCCAATCACATCACTCAACCAAACTGCAGAGTGCCTACCATGACACTCGCCAAACATTCTAGTGATTTATTATTATGCAGCATTCCAAGAATTCTGAGAGCAATCATGTGCATCTACACTGTAGAATTAATTGAGTTTGACACCACTTGAACTGCCATGGCTCAATGCTATGGAACCCTGGGGGTGGTGAGGTACCAGCATTCCCAGGCAGATAAGTCTAAAGAACTTGTAAAAACTAGAGCATGATTCCACGGCTTTGAGCCCTGGCAGTTCAAGTGGTGTCAGACTCTATTAATTCTGTAGTGTAGATGCATCATTTGATAGCCTTGGTTACTAAAACTTTTAAAGGTCTACATGAATTTCAAACAGAAATTGTCTTTGACAAATACACATGTAGTAAAATTACCTGAAACTTGGGGACTATTCAAGTAATATGAAAGTACACTATTTTAAAAAATTGTTTACTATACTTACCAACGTTTCATTTTTAACCACTGCTTGAATCCAGCCAAAATCAACACTTTTAAATAGAACTGCAACAAACAACCCATCTGGATAATATTCATGTTGAGATAAAGGAGCACCTTCTGGATAGGTCATTCTTATAGTGGTTTTAGAACCAACATCATCTGTATATCCCTGAACTGGTGCACTATTTAATCTATAAAGTGAACAAACCGCATGAGTGAGTTACTTTGTAAGCAAATGGTTAAAGTGTCACATTTGTAAATGAAGTTTAGATTTACATTCAAAAATTAACATTATAAACATGAGGCTAACAAACCCTAAATGGTCCTAACTTGAATGCTATCCAACCCACACTCAACAGAAATTACATATAGTAATTCCAAGAAGAAAAAATCTGGATCACTTTCAAATACAGGCAGTCTCCAAATTATTTACAAGGTAAGTTATGGAAGTCTGCTCTTAAGATGAATTTCTATGCAAGTTGGAACAGGTACATTTTAAGGGTAACTGCAGCCATATGCAAGCTTTGGATACAATAGGGAAGGGTTAAATCCCCTGTGAGGTTTGTCTTGCTGTCTGTGCTCCTCCCTGTTCAGAAGATTTTACTTCACTTTCTGTTCCTGTGATCATTGGATTTTTAAAAAATGGCTTGTTGTGGAAAGATGGATTGGTGATAAAGCTTCAGTGGAGACACCTTTTCCCCATGATTAGTCTTTCAGGAGTGGGGTAGATTTCTCTCACTTCATGTTGTCTCACCCCTGTTCTTAACTATGAGTAGTTGATAAGTCAGATGTTTGTAATTCGGGGAGTGCCTGTACTAGCATTAATTCAAAATCTTAAAATGAAAAACAAAAGCCTAATATATACCTTATAACAATATCAAACTTATTCAAGACATATCCCAGTTCCAGTCCATGAAGTACTCCACCATTCCCAACAACGACACAATGCTTACAGCGCTTTGACTGCAAGCCTTCTGGTAAATCGTACTCAGGCAAAAGTTCCAAAAGGTCTTTCAGTTTTTCTGAAAACTTGTGAAATCCAAAAGGTGGCTCATATTTGAAGATATCTTCGTGCGCATTTATATCTTTTCTTATAAAAGGAGATGCATTGATACTGTACTTCTCTCCAAATAACCTGCTCATCTCTTTCTTCACAAATGATGGCCGACATTGGGCTTGTAAAACTTGCGTGGCATACTTCTGTGTTCTCTATAACAAGACACAGTAGTTAAGTTACACATAGTACAACATTCTAGGAGCACTCTAGCATAGACCAAGGACACGCTTTCAACAGTAATTGCAATAAACAAGCCAACAAGTATTTTTCATCAGATATAATTTTAGATCATTCTTATAGGGGGTTTTGCACTGAATTCAGAAATGTGTTTATTTTTTCTCTTTCACGTGTAGTTTTTGTGATGAGGCTAATTGAATAATTAATGCATTTACGCACTGATATCAATAGAATCTAATGGATATCAGTGTGTAAATGCATTAATTATTTGATCAGCCTCATCGCAAAAACTACACATGATAGAGAAAAAATAAACAAAGAGCTGAATTCAGGGCAAAAACTCTATTAGAATGACCTAAAATAATATCTGATGAAAAATAATTGTTGGTTTGTGATTAATTAGATTCTATTCATATAAGTGGGTAAATGCATTATTTGTTTGATTAGCCTCATTGCAAAAACTACACGACAGAGAAAAAATAAACACAGATCTGAATTCAGTGCAAAATAACTCTGTAAGAATGACCTAAATTATATCTGATGAAAAATACTTGTTCACTTGTGTTACGCGAATATGATGTGAAATGTGCAGACTTGACAGTAGTCCACTGCAATGTACCATTTGTCATATTTTTAAAAAGTTGATGTGATGGGAAAAAAACTAAAGACATATTTAAAATCAGCATAAACATTGATTTAAACTGCTACTCTCGTTTCTGATGATTACAAAAAGTTTGATCTCGCTGGTTTGTGATATAAGACTCATTCTCATTTTTTCCTCACTCTGGTTTGATCTTTCTACATTCATTATTCTCTATATTTATATTTTATTTTATTTTGTGATGCAGGTCTCCACATGGCATTTGCCCAGACACAGTTTGAAGTTAGAATATTGTTTAATTTGTAGTATTTTGTTTTTACTTTGTTTTCTTCTAATTTATTTACTTGCCCTTAAATTGGTTTTTTTGTTTTATTCTATTAATTTTATTCACGCCTACTGTATCTGGTAATTGTAAGCTTCAGATTTTTTTTTTAAATGACTGCTAGAAAAACTTACAAAAACAGTATTTCAAATATTACTTCCCACACATATCTATTTTTTTCCTTCGGAAAAATGGATGCATTATGTTATTTACATTTCATTTTTTCTGATCAAATTAATTTCTGACAGTTTAAATCAAAAGAATAACACAGTGGCATTTCTGGTCATATACATGGGTATGTCTATATAGAGGCATTTGGTCAGTAATGTGCAGGACTTTTACAACTTTAAAATGCATCTCTCATAAGTCTAACAAATATAAAGTCGGCATTATAGCCACTTCTGGAAACTGATAGCGCTAACTGAAATCTCTTTCATAAGGTTCTTTGAGAAAGAGGGGCACAGTGTGATCATCAATTTGGAGGCATGTTCCAACTGTTGGTTCATCTCTCCAAAAAATGGGAGATCCAGGAGATGCACACAAACAACCCAAAAACCCTACCTAGGTCAAGAGGACTATGATAACTGATCACAACCAAGGAGAAAGGAATTATAGGACAAAGTACACCAGGTTACCCTGCTATACACCTACTGTTAATGGACACTAAGCCAGGAAAACACACTCTCTTTTCTTCTCTATTTTTGTAATAACAATCAAAGCTATTGTACAACAAGCAACCTTAACATCTTTTTGAATCAGGAGTTTTATCACTGTCTGCTTTTCACATCAATATGAGAGATCATGAGAACTATCCTCAAAACATTTAAAGATTGTAGACTGAAATTAATGTCTAATATATTGGGTGAAGAAAGAGTAAATTTAAACTACGTAAGTGGACAAATGACATAGTAATGTGAAACACTTGAAGCATTATTTTAAAATGGTAAGATCAAGTATTTTCGTCTTGTGAGTAAAAATGATTTTTTAAAAAGAGACTGGATTGTTTTGGGAAAGTGGAACTGTTTTGGCTGGCAGAAATAGCTCACTGAAACCTACTGGAATAATAACAGAGTCTAAAAGCTGGTCTATGTCATATCTACACTGCTTTGGAGGAGGCACTGAAGAGACAGAGGTATTGTATTCCAAAATGTAACCTCTACAAGTTAAAACTGCAGAAATGTGTCCAAGGACCAAGCAAATGAAACAAGAGAATTGATGGAAGTTACAGTATCTGATATGGAAGACCAAAGAGTCAGCCAAACATTGGAAGATTGTGAAGCCATGAGATTTGCGTCCAGACTGAGAAGATCTGGGAGTCTTGAGTGATGCTAGAGGAGCCGGGAGAGGAAGATGAGAACATTGGAAATAACAGATTGCATGACTAACATGCAATGTGGAAGATGGTAGAGGGTTTGAGAAGACAAACAAGAATGGCATCTATGGAAAAATGTTTCCTCCACCTCGCAATTTTATGTAATTTGAAAATTAATGCTCCAATTGGGCATTTTCAGAGATTTCACAATAAATTCAAGATGAATTTATGTATGAAAAGCAAAGAAATATAGTCTGATTTTCCTAGATTTGAGATTTTACTGTCGAGGCTCACTAACTAATGGTAAGCTGGCTGGGATTTCTGAGAGTTGTAGGCCAAAACACCTGGAGATCCACAGATTGAGAACCACTGGTTTAAGGCAATCATCCATGACCCTATGGGAGAGTGCAATATTTACTTAAGAGGGCCTGATACTCAGGGACCTTGACCTCTCCTCTTTGGCTTCCCAACCCCTTTGAATCCTGGAGAGGAATAAAAAGGCAAAAAAAGGTGAAGGGAGCACTTAATTTTATGAAAGGTCAGTGATAAACTGCGATAAAGTAGTAAGTGTTGAGTTGATAACTGATAACAGTTTAAAATACTGAATGGAAGAATTTAACATTTTCTTTGTGGATTAATGAGAGACATAGTAGTCAATGTTATAATAGTTTGACTTCAAGTGGGAAAATGAGAAGGGTAAATTGATTATTTTAATAGAAGAAGAAGCAAGGTATTATCAACTGTTTAAGTCTAAGTTAGAGAAGGTGGTATTTAATTAAAATATGTGAAAATTATTATTGTTTAATACATAAAATAAATACATAAAATGAATTCATGAACTTTCTATAGGGATTATATTTATAAGCATGCAAGATTTAATTTGGAATACAAATTATTGTTATTTTTTGTGAAATCGTTATGTGAGAGAAGTATTGATGCTTCTTATGGTTTGTTTTGGTTTAAATAACCACAGAAGAGAAGATTTGATGTGGTTTTTATTTTTGTTCTTGTTTTTCCATTTGTATCTATCTCTCTTGTACTCATTTTTTTTCTTTGTCTTATATATTGTTGCTATCCTATTTTGTACATTTGTACTTAAATACGTTTTTAAAAGAATTAGCTACTGAAAACTTTACATTAAAGGACACAGTATATCAACCACAGTACAATAAATTTTGCTTTAGCAAACATATTTGTTTCCTACTTTTATTTCTAATTTTGCTCACATAATTCTCTAATTTTTATCAGTGCCATTATGCCCCTTTATCTGGACATGAATTACTGGTGATCAGTTACTGGAAACACAATTGATCTGAAAGTTCAAGTCATTTAGTTGGATTGTGTTTTTAACTGATGCAATGTAACTAAAGCCTATCCCAAAGCCTGTCAAAGAGAGAAGTATTAAGATGGCACACATAACCAACCTTCACATGTGCTGTGTTCACATAATGAATCCTTGTCATGTCACAGTCCTCTGAATCAAACCTTAACTTGATCATGTAAATGAAGCAAAGACCAATTACCATTACCACGACATGCCTAAAAATAAAGTTAGCAAATGTTACATATCTAAAAGTAAACTTACATTGCACATGGAAGCATCTATTATAAAGTGACCTATATATTTTACTAATACTTAATTAACAACTCAGAAAAAGAAAACATGTTTGGTAGTATGCATATTCACATTTTCTTTCATTGTATGTTTTTATGTAATTTTCTGGAACAGAAAATTTAGTATTTTTAACTATTTTTTTGCAAACTATTCTGATTCATTTAAACATGTTTAAGTAATCAGGCATTCAATTTCTCTCTGCCTTCCTTCCCCACATATATGGTTTGTTTTGTCCCTTGAGGTACTTTCTAGCCCCTGGGGAGTGGGGAGATCTGACAAGATATGTGGTACTCTGCATGTAAAAGAAGTGCTATGCAAAGTAGAAAAAACAGCCCACGTGCACAAGTAAAGCAGGAATTGTCAAGTAAATGGGGAATATACATGCTATGTGTTGTCAAAGGCTTTCATGGCCGGAATCACTGGGCTGCTGTATGGCCATGTTCCAGAAGCAGTCTTTTAAGCTGCAAGGCTATTCAATGCTAATCAAGGTGGTCAACTGCAACATTCACACTTTTCTCAAGCAAACAAGAGTTATTTCTCCCACCCTGGACATTCCACAGATATATAAACTCCACTTGCCTAGTTCCCAACAAACCTCACAACCTCTGAGGATGTCTGCCATAGTTGTGGGTGAAACGTCAGGAGAGAGTGCTTTTGGAACATGGCCATAGAGCCCAGAAAACTCACAGCAACCCATACATGATATCTTTTTTGTGAATTTAGAAAGCCACTTGGGAAATACATCTGGCAGATTGATCTTCAACATACTCTTGAATCCAACATGCCTTTGGATTGCGTGGTTTTAATTAATTGGTTTTAAAATTATAAAGTTTTAATTATTTGGTTATAATGTATATGTTTTGTTTTATCCTATGTATGCATATGTGGCATCAAATTGTGCCTTTTTTGTGAGCCACCTTCGGGGTGAGAAGGGTGGGATATAAATGCACTAAATAAATAAATACTTATCCAGATGCAAATTGGATTATGAACATCATAAGAACTTGCTGCCACATGTGCTAATCTGAACTGTCACATTATCATAAGTGGAACTGTGTTTTGTCACTTTCAATATTTACTTCACTATGCTCATTTTTACAATGAATCTGGTTATTATTAGTAACATACTCAAGCCATATCACTTCCTGAAATACTTTAAACTTAAAAAGTAACGAAATCAGTTCCCTTTTATTCCAGGATGTGCAGGGTTTTGTAGGAAATGTGCTAAGCTCATCACACCAGTGAATTATACCCAGCAGATTTTCTACATAATAGAACAACTCTCATGTATGTTTTCAGGTATGTGGTCATATAAGAAGTTTTCAGGGGATAAGTATCACATTCCCAGCCTCTAATATGCTGCAATTCAATATCAAAACAGCTAAAAAAAACCCTAATTCCTTTCCCTGCTAACAACCAAGTTCCCACAAACACTATTGCACAAGTTTATGGATGCTTTCCAAATTTCAAAGTAACAGTAAGAAAGTGTTCTTGGTTAAGTTGGACATAAATGGATGCAATGCACAGAACTACTTTTAAACAGCTGGTATGCAGGTAAAATCAGATATGCAATGAGGTGAAACAGGAAAATGGGCATAGAGTTATTATATATCTCAAAGCATTACAACCACTAAAAGATTAATAAAATATCAGGACCAAAATACTTTAGTTGTGGAGACAGTCTAATGATTAAAGTCTATTGATTAAAGATACTAGGTGACAGTAAGATAGAGAAAAATACAGTACAATGGAGGCAGAGCAAGTGAAAAGATGCATAGAGATGACAGCTGCATTCAGTTGTTATGTTAAACTGTATTTTAGCAAGATGTAAACAAAACTAATCTTTACCTGGAGATGTTTCATAGTTTTCTCTCTTCTTCCAGCATAGCCAGGAAAAAGGTTCTGAAGTGTTTTGTGGTTTTGCTGTGTCATAGAAATCTGGACATTGGCCCAACATTACCTTTTTAAAAACGTAACTAACTTGAGAAGAACAAAAAGGGGGGAAAGGGAACACTGAGGGCCTTTCCAGACAGGCCCTATATCCCAGGATCTGATCCCAGGTTTTCTGTTTATCCCAGATTGTCTGGCAGTGCTGACTCATATAATTCAGTTCAAAGCAGAAAACTTGGGATCAGAGCTTGAGACACAGGGCTTGTCTGGAAGGGCCCTGACAGAAAAACTGATAAAGCAAATAGGAAAATGAAAGAAGCATATTGTTAAAACTAAAGATAACAAAAATCTAGCAGTTAGACTTGTATTTCCTGCTCGTAACTAACAACATTGTGCTAGAATTCTAAGAAGACCTTATACTTGATAGCACTAACACAAACACTTACTTGAAAGTACCTTTTGAAAACCCACTTGGCCTTTTCATCTTCATGAATAACTATGTTAGAGCATGGCAGAGAAGGCACACATTTCTTTCTCAGGTGAAGAGAGGTATTTTCACTCGGCATTGCTGTGAAAGGAAGCACTTTCTGGTAAAAAGGTACTTATCACACTCTTAAAAAGAAAAGAAAAAACCCTCACCCTAACAATGAATTGATACCCTCGTATTTCCCACTGTCTGAAAACAGCCCATTTCTCTTAGTAATGATGAGAACGTAATTATATTTAAGAGACCTCTATGTCCCTCTGAATTGTATTGGCAGGAAACACAAACTATTATGGATACGGGCCTCAGTTTTCCATTCAGAATGACGCTTCACTACGTAGGACTAAAAAAAGCCCCAGAGAACAGCAGCAATGTAGTGCAAATAATAATGAGTAAGATGGGTCAATGACCTACTCATTATAAGGCAGCTTTGTATATGCACTTTAATGCCAAGAGCTCCTGCATAAAATAAATTATGAGACAAGGAGATACTGGATTAACCCTCTAAAATACTAAGCTTTAACATTAAATACAAACATTGTACCACCAAATGCATTAAGATCATAAAGCCGGAAGAGACAACATTGTTCATTTAGTTCAACTGCCTGCCATGCAGGAAGAACACAGTCAAAGTACCTCTGACAGATGGCCATCCAGCCCTTGTTTAAAAACCTCTAAAGAAGGAAGTTCCACTACACTCTGAGGCAGAGAGTTCCACTATGGAACAACACTCACAGTCATTCAAGTTTTTAGCACCTCGCTTTCCAAGTAAGGACACAATGTGCCATCCCTAAGGCAACCCTATCACAGATGGCTTTTTGTCAAGATTTACTCAAAGAGGATTTGCCTTTGTCTTCCTCTGAGGCTGAGAGCGTGTGACTTATCTAAAATCACCCAGTGGGTTCAGAGCCATAGTCCGAGATTCAAACCACTACCCCACACTTTCTGAATTCCTTCCCTCTCTGTTTCCTATTTCCCTCTTCTCTTCCTTCCTTCCTTCTCTCTACTCTCTACCTACCTTTTCCCCCTTCTTTTTCTCCCTCACTCTCAGGCTCTATTTGAAGGCTGAGATAGAGTCCACCAACTATGGGGGGCATGAAATTATGTCCTGCACCACAAAAATTGGGAATCTGTCCCCTGCCCCCAGATCAGAGGTGGTCAAGTTCAGAGCAAACCTTCTCCAGACAGAAGTGAAGGAAGGAATCAGCACCCATCTGCCCCGCTGCAATGTGGTATCTTCTTCTCTAAAAGCGACTACTGCTTCTCCGCTACCCTTGCTGGCCACATTTCCACTGTAGAATTGATGCAGTTTGACCCCACTTAAACTGCCATGGCTCATTGCTGTGGAATTGTGGGTGGTGTCGGTTGACAAGGTACAAAGGCCGCCAAAGGGCTAGGGCTTTTTCTCCAGTGGTCAGCCCCTCACCTGTCTGCCAGGAAGGCAGGCAGGAGAAGAGCTGATGGGTGGCTGAGCCTATGGAAAAGGCCCAAAGGTGGTGAGGAGGCACCTGAAGCAAGCAAAGGGGAGGGAAAGAGGTACACCGGTGGCAGGGAAGCAGAAAGTCCTTGGAGTGCTGGAAAAAATGGCAAGGCAAATTCCCAATAAATAAAGTAGTCATACTTCCAGTAGGGTTTCCAGACAATAAAAAAGAACAGATATTTGGCAAAGTCGTAACAAATTTGAAACAGAATGGAATGAAATTGATAAAAGACCTCCTAAACCCAATGGGACAATTAATGATTGGGAGACGATAAAGGACAAATGTGGTCAATGTAACTGGCTCCTTCGGAATGGATTGAAACAAAGGATCATGAAGTGGAGGGAAAATTGGAAGGCCCAAAAACAGATTTAGATCAAATTTTAAAGTTGAAACTAGAAAAGGAGAAAGGCCTGATGGGGTTCATATACAAGAAATTAATTGGAATACAATATAATTTGAAACAAGCATTGATAGAAATATGGAAAGAAGATCTAAATAATAATGATCCAGACATTGAACACTGGATCAATTCAATCAAAAATATCAAATATATAAGGATTAGAGAAACACAAAGGAAAATACTGACTAAATGGTTACAGAACCCCAATTAAATTAGCTCACATAACTAAAACAACCACAAAACTGTGTTGGCACAGATGTGGAAAAACTGGCTCCTATATTCATATGTGGTGGGAATGCGTCAGAGTACAAGATTTTTATAATAAGGTAAAGAAGGAAATGGAAGAATTAATAGGGCATAAATTGGTTTTGAATAAAAATAATTTTTCACCCAGAAATTAGACAAGAACAAAAACATCAAAGTTTGGGCGGAAATTAAAAAATATATGATAGTAGCCGCCCAAGCAACTGTGGCCTTGGGGTGAAAAGACCATAGAAAGTAGGAAGTTAAAAATGGTACAGTTACCTAGCTGATTATATGCTTCAGGACTACATCTCTGAAAGAAGAGCAAAATATACAACATGCCGAATCAAAAAGACCTGGGTTCAGAAATGGGGAAGACTGATAGAAAAAGTTGAAGGAAAAGAAAGATATAAAGAGCCGAACCATTCTCTTTACACGATTGTTCAATTAAATTAATATTTGAATGAAGACAAGTACTATTCCCAGAGGGTGGGGTGGGGGGAGGAGGAGAGGGGTGAAAAATTGATAGACACGAGTGGGAGATAAAGGTGGAATAGATAAGAACACTATGAAAATAATATTTCATATGTATTCAATATGTACTTCAATATTTGAAAATGGTGATAGATTGCGATATTATTCTACCTGTGTCAGCAATAAAAAATATATTTTTCTTTTAAGGGAGATGGAGGAAAGGGGTTTAGAAAAGAGCATTTGATTTTACACACAGAGGGGATGGGATGGGGGATTGAAAAGAAAGTGAAAATATCTAGAAAGTCATTTTTTAAAAGGCTAAGAAGAATGACAGAAACTCAGCTGTCAAAGATTAAAGGGGAAATAACCTCACAAGTTATCAATTTGCCAATTTCTACTTTAGCTGTTTTCTTTCTAATATTTATTTGAGCTATTACTCCATTAGAGATAGCGACACTGGTGATAAAGATGTTAAATAAGAGTTTCCTGCCCAAACTTACCCCTCCTATCCAGAAGTCAAAAAGTAGTAAACTATAGCAAGGAACCATCTGAAAGTATATTTGAATGTTGAATTCAACCCACCTAACATAAATCCAATACCATATTAAAACACCTCTGGGATAATATGTTTGCCATGCAATATTCATTACCAACTATGTCTTTCTGTTTTAAATTTTCTCTAACAATAAACTTGTTTTAAAAATGTCTCATACTCTTAGTCTGTCTGTGATCTTGTCAATAGTTCCTAAAGCTAATTAAAAGAGAAAGCAAGGTAGTATTAATTGTCTCTTTGCCAACAAAATAATCAGTCAAGGCTGTTTCAGTACAGTTCCAAACCTAAAATCAAACTGGAAGGGAATAAGTCACTTTAACTAAAGAGAATCTGCAGCTGGGCCTAACACAATTCTTTCAATCATCTCATCAAATAAAAAGATTGGGTTATGTGAAGGTGATTTCACATCCCAAAAAATAGGCTGGAAGAATGCTCCTGCAGCTTCAGCTGGAGCCTAGCACTGTGACAGGGGCCCTGACATTAAGAGTCAAAGGTATCAGAACAAGTTCCCATCTCTAACGTATATTGACTTGGTCAGCTTTAGTGTTGGACAGATAAAGTATTGGATAAAGAATACAGACCTTCATTTACAATCAGCTCATTGGGAATGGATCTTGTCCAGGGACCACCACCTTCCTTGGTTCTACATCATCTCTTGCAGTGTTCCAAAGGCTTCACCAACCTTTTACCAAAATGATAAACTGTTTGGAAAGCATGTGTTATCAGGAACACCTTCTGAAACTGGTTATATATAGTCTAGAAAAGAGATTATAGCTATTTTTAAATAACTGAAGGGGTATCGTATGAAGCTTGTTTTATCTGCTCCAGAGGGTGAACATGAACCAATGGATTTGAATAAAGGGAAATATACTTTAGCAGGCAACAATACAAAAGAGCTTCATTGGTACTCCAGAGACTAAGGGTCATAATGAAAGCACAGTGGCTCTGAAAGTCATTGTGCTACCTTGCCAAGTTTGAACAATGTTACATTACACTACACATGTAGTGTGGAGCCACCAGTGGCAAAGCGGGTTAAACCGCTGAGTTACTGAACTTGCTGACTGAAATGTTCACGGTTTGAATCCAGCAAGCGGGATGAACTCCCGCTGTTAGCCCCAGTTTCTGCCAATGTAGCAGTTCAAAAACATGCAAATGTAAGTAGATCAATAGGTATTGCTCCGGCGGGAAGGTAATGGCACGCCATGCAGTCATGCTGGCCACATGACCTTGGAGATGTCTACAGACAACACTGGCTCTTCAGCTTAGAAATGGAGATGAGCACCACACCCCAGAGTTGGACACGACTAGACTTAATTTCAAGGGGAAATATTTAATTTTACCGTTTTTACACATGAGGTGCTTTCCTCATTGGAAATATTCCAGTCCTCACTTCCAAAAACTATCTGCATCAAGTAAGCCAAGGAAATCCCAGCACCATGAATATGATTTTTCTCTTGCTAGCAATTTTTCTCGTGCTTCACAGGCACGTCTGGCGG